>JAKFQP010000261.1:637789-663100 GCA_023375905.1 Nycticorax nycticorax
ACAGTAGTCTGAGACAAGCTGAAAAGACTCCCAGCCCTCCTTTCTGAACATAAGCGGAGTTGTCTTTGTGTCCCTGGGCTGATCTCAGCCCTTCCTTACACAAATACCTGTGCTGCGTTTGTGCAAAGCCGTGCGGGGGGTCAGGCATGAGCGTCCGTCAGTTGTTCCCAGGCAAAGGGAGCAGGACAGTGGGCTCAATTAGCTTTCAGAAAACCTGCCTACAAGACTCGGGTTTGCCACAGCCCTCTTTTGTGTGAGAAACTCTTTCTAGGTCTTAGTTCCCTAGCTGTAAAGAGGAAAAATAAAAAAAAAAATTACAGCAAATCTCTCCTTCTGAGTGGCATTAATAGATGAAAGCATCACTCTGCCACCAGTGAGATTCTCAAGTGGTCTGACGAAATATCTGGACATATAATAGGCGGCACACAGCGTGTGCATCATTAGCTGTAGATAGGTCTAAATGATCTAGATGGACATAATAATTTTAACTGTGCTTGTTTTTCTCCCCTTTAAAACATCCCAGTCATTAGATCAAGGAATAAGGCAGCAGTACCATGTGGCACGGAAGGTCAGCCTGCCACTGTAAAAAAAGAGGAGCGAGTCAACAGTCCGCAGGAGGAAATGCATTCATTCAGTCCGTTCATTCACTAGTTAAGAGTGGGGGATGAAACTTCAGAAATCAGGAATGATTCATGAACAGAAAAAAGAATTAAGTTTGTTGGAATGATAGGAGAAGGGGGGAAGCTAGAGATTTAAGTCACCGAACACAACTCACTGGATAAATTAATCCCAATATATAATTTCAATCTTCTATAACAGTGAAGAAAAGCTATACAAATTGGTGGAATCATTTACTGGAAGCAATTTATCAAAGGATTTTTTGTTTGTTTAGGGCTTTTTTGCAAACCTCTTTCCCTCTCTCTGATCTTCAGCTGGCCCCAAACAGGGTCCCAAACCTGAAGGTAATAATTTGGTAATTCCATGTCCCATCCCTCATTCACTGCCATTTTTGTGGGAGAACACTTTCATTATCTAGCAAGCAGCCACAGATATAAGTATTTGCCATTTCCATTCTCCAGTACCATCCCCTTTCCAGGAAAAGAGAAACCCTTCATGGGCAGTCACGGAATAACCAAACCACATCATAAATTTAGGGGTGGGTCTTTCTGTATGGGCGATCAAGCCATCTGATTGCAGTTCCCATAGCTCCGGCTTTCACCAATCCTCCTTCAATACTGATAACCAGTAAGTATCTAAGTATATCAGCATCAAGTTGTGATGATGCAGATTTCAGTGTGGGCTCAATACATCATCCCAAGAGCTGATAACGGGTGGCTGAAGTCCATGGCACTGCAGCGGCCCTCCTCCCTGGGCTCAACTTAGCTAGATAGGACGCAGCTCAGGAAAGTGCGCTGGAATGCCATGATGTCTCTGTGGGGCACAACGCAGACTCGGCTTCAGTTTCATAGAATCATAGAATCATTTACGTTGTAAAAGACCTTTTAGATTATCAAGTCCAACCATTTCCATCAACAAGAGTTCATATCATTCTGGTCATGAGGATGTGAGAGGAAGGCTTTCAGGGAGAGACAGAGTATTTTATTACTCCAGCAGATATTCTTGCTTCAAAGGACAAACTTCCAGACACACGTACCTTTTTTAAGGTCAGAAGCAGATGCTGCAAGTTTCAAGTTAAATCTAAAGTGTCCCTGAGTATGGGAAATTTATAACTTGGTTATTCTCCCATCCTATACCTTTCTGTATCCTTTTAAAAACTCTTTCAAAACTGTGCATCTACTGATACCTGATGTATGCGCCTTCTGCAGATGAATTATGTGCTACAGAAAAATGTATGTGAAATTCCCCTTTCTTCTCCTGAATATCCTCCACTCTCACATTGCTAAGAAAGACCTAAAAGTGGCTCATGGCATTCATAGCCTAAGCCTTAACGGCGCTTTCCTTAGGTGGTACAACTGCTACATTCCTTCAGTCCTTCTTCAATGAATCCTTCTCAGCATACCAGCTTACAACCATAGCTGCGGCTTTTTGGCTGTAAGAACAGATCGATCCTTCTGCAATCATCTGGCAAACACAGTGGTGCTTGGGTAAGAGGGGGACATATTGGGGAATGTGGCCCTGTTAGGGAGCCCCTGGCTGACCCTGACTTCAAAGAACTCGGTTCCTCAAGCCCAGCACTTGAAAGGGAAGGTCTGTTGGGGGTTTTTTTTTTCCCTCTAAAAGATCCCAAAACATAAGGCAGTGGATTTTCTATGGTTAATCTTGTATCCAAATTTTTTTCTCTGTTCTAACAGATTGACCTGAAAGAGCAGGATCCTAATTGCTCAGAGATAAAGTAATTGAGTGGTCTCTTGGGCTCTATTCGGTACAACAAACTTCAATAGAGTTGACAAATGTCGATCCATAACACAGGATTAATAGGGCTGCGCTTGGCTTCCGTTTCAGTTTTCCATTTGCTCCTTCGGTCTAACTAACACTCTGATTGCTTTGGGAAAACTGACAAATCTTTGCAGTTAATGAGGCCCTCTAGTAATTTATCAACCAGGGTTTCTAAAATAAAAAGGGCACAAAGAACAAAATGTTGTTTCTGTGCTAAAGGAGAAATCCTTCTATCCAGATTCTGGAGAGCCTGGAATTCTTTGCTCCTCCACACCGTCCAAGCTGGGAGCTGGAGTAACTCTTGCATCATGTTTTTTTTTCCAAAAGCATTTGATATTCTCCTGACTGTTCTCTGTGGATGTCATGGGTGCCTTCCCATCCATGAGATGAGCAGTACGTCTCATTGCCAAGCACACAAAAATTGCACGCACGACCGTTTGGGAGTTTGGTTTTGGATGCTTGGCTTTTAAGCTATCTGTGGTACAATGAACAGGTCTGGAGAATGGGCCTTTTGCAGGGGTGAGGAGGCTGTCCACCAGGGCTGCCACCAGTACAGAAAGTCTGGGTCCTGAGAGCGCTCCGCTCAGTTCAGCTGCAGTGCTACACAATGTCTGACCAGTGAGGCCATCTGGAGTACCCCTGGGAAGCCCCGAGGAGCAGCTGTTATTAGCACGCAAAAGAAAGCATTAGAAATGCTTGATTTTATTATCAAGTGTTTAATCTGGGCCTGGGCTCAATGGCAGCAAAGTCTGAACTTCTTGCCACAGGGAATTGGACTTCCCAGCTTGGTGCAACAAGCCCCACTGTGCTAACTCTGTCAGCACACTGAAATGTAATTCTCAACCGGCAGCTTTCAGAACGCTTTGATTTCCTGGAAAATGTCAACACTTTGCAGAAATTCCAATTTTTCCTCAGCTTGATTTAAAATAAAGTTCCTAAATGGGAACACGGAAGAGCCAAATTGCCGTTGCTGGTAATAACTCCATTCTGAGTGACATGGAGTGTCCACAACCCATCAGCGGGTTTCTGTTTCTATTGTGACAGCTGTACGTCTGTCCATCATCCTCTTTATTTTTAGTACAACTCTTGGTTTTCTTTCTTAACACAGCAGCAGCTTTCACATGAATGCAGAATGAGATCAGTTTTACCTATAGTCTTGGTAGGAAACAACTGCCATTAAGTTACAGAAATAGCTAATCGTCACATCTTAGCAGCGACTTAAGCCCATTACCCCACCTCTGAACCCAGGTCTTAATGCAAGCTGGGGGAGACTTGGCAGGAAAAACCTGGTGCAGCTGGCAGGCTTTTCTTCTCGAGGGCCATGTTTGTGCTGTATGAGATGGGGTGGCAGAAAGGCTCTCTAGCCTCATGTCCAGAGACATTTGGGCACCTCGGCAGAGCCATGGCCATGGCCAGGTCTGTACTGCCCCAGGCACTGGTGGAAAGGGAGCAGAGCAAGTGGCGCTGCTGCAAACTGGACTTTGCCTCTCACAGCCCATTTTGTACCCCAGTTTTGTGTTTCTTAGGGATGATTACCAGTAGATAACCTTACTGGGTGGTGCTGCTCAGGGTTGGGCAGCTTCACAGGAAGCACTGTGCTGCCTCCAAGGTGCAGTTAAGAACATAAGCTCGTGGAGCTGGTGGAGCATTTGCTGCAGTTGAACTCATGGGGCACACCTGATCTCTCTCCTCCCTCTGAACGTAAATCTGACTCCAGGATGGATGCTTTGCCCTGCGTTCAGGTGCTCATGAGGATTCACCCATTCCAAGGTGGGTACTGCATCGACTCTCCAGTTGCCTGGGTCTAAGCTCAATTATGGCAATGCACCTTTGAAAACCAGTCTCAGACAGAGCTATTCCACTCCCCCAAGCCAGGACAGCAGTTTCCTCTCTGTCCAGCAGCGGGCTGATACATGTCCAGCCCCTCTGAACAGCCAGCAAATGTGAGGTTATTCCTGCAGTGCAGGGATGCCCAGGGCAGCATGTGGTCCCTGCTGTCTGCTCCCAGCTACCCAGGGACTGGTCCCGGCTCCCAGCCCAGACGCCCAAACCCTTATCACACATGCAGCAGGGCTGACAGCAGGCAGGTAGATCCCCAACTAAATGGAAACATTCCCTTTATTTTAAGATTTTATAAAGGCTGAACTGAAACAGTGTGCTGGGTCCCTTGCTGCCACGCTGAGCTGAGCAGATGCAGAACGTAGTAGGAATTCCCAGTTTTAGTGTATTTAGCCTTTCGCAAATGTACTTTGTTCTCTTCTGGGGAATTTTCCCCCTCTCCACGCTTCCTTCCCAGTGTGCACGCCTTTCTTTCTCACATATCTTTCTCTGCAATGCCAATCTCGGATTTATTTTTTTTTCTTCTTCACAAAATCCCACATTACAGCCTGCAGACCCGTGAAGCAACATTTACACCTAAACGCTGGCACACTTCATATCTTACTCCCAGCTGTGTGAAAACATAAATGCCCTTGTCCTGTAATGACGGTCACTGAAAACAGCTCCATGTTCATTATTTGAAGAGGTGACCCATTTCAGTGAGAGCTTTCCCAAAATTACGAACTGCTGTTCAGGAAATCAGGCAGTATAAGATGTCTCTGGGGGGATGTAAAAGGGGAGGAGTCCTGAAATCACTAGTTGTGATTAAAATCTGGAGAGCCAGGGTTATATTTTACCCTTAAGCTGTCTGAACGTCTATCCGTCCCGTCTCCACCCCCAGCCCCCCGCCCCGAAAAGTTTCATTATTTGATTGACGGATGAATCTTGCTCCCTGTGTTCACGCCAGCCCAGTGCCCTGGTCAGAGCCGGGCAGGTCCAGCTGGGGCTTTGCTCTGCCCAGGGACTGCAGCCAGCTGGAGGGAGGGAGTTTATTCCCCAGATCACATTGGCATTACTCCCTCTCTGCATTTTGGCAGCTCTCGGGATCCCCTCCCGTGCTGCAGCCCCGTTCTCCCCGGAGCTGTGCGCATGCAGGACCAGACCCGGTACCGCCGGGAAGAGTCCGCGCCCCTGCACCACATCCCTCAGCGCTGGATGAGCGCCGGGGCAAAGCTCCCCTCGGCAGCCTGGATCCAGCGTGGCTTCCCGAAGCTGCGGCCAAGCCCTGCTGCAAAGCCCAGCTCTGGGTGCATTCCCACTGTTAAAATGAGAAACACGCTGTAAATAGTACGAGGGCTCGACCCACTGGGGACCGGCGTGTTAATGTGGTTGCTTTGGAAGGCTGCAAATTAACAGCCCAGCGCAGCTGGCTCCCTCCCAGCGCAGAGCCGAACTGGGAGACTGGGGAGGCCACGCAAGGCTGTGCTGAGGCGTTGGCAGCAGGGATGGGGCAGATGCGGCGCTTGATGTTTGCTGTTTGCTGTAGCAGCTCTTTAATAAACAGGCTAAAAATGCAAAGTTGCAGTATCATTTGTAGGAGGGAAAAAAAACCCAACCAAGAAAGGATTATTTAGTCAATCATCCTGTCTGTTGTGGTTAGGCTGTGGTTTAGACGCAGAAAACCGCATTGCTGGAGGTCTTACTCTGTGTCTTGCATCTGACTTGTAAAATTTGCCAGTAAATCTTTACATCAGAACCCAGACTGAGAAGCTGCTTGTTTTAATCATGGGATTTCACCAGAACATCTGACTCCTTTGTAAGTCCAGAAGTGTATTTACATATTTGTCCCCTGCAATGGATTTACAAATCCTATAAAGCGGCAGAAAATCCTCCAACAGATTTACAAACCGAGAGGAACCCGAATCAAAAACCCCAGACTTGGCAAAGCATCGCTACTCGTTTGTCAGGATGCAAAGGCCCGACTCCAGATGAGGACGGCGATGGTTTCCCTCCATCAGCAATCCTCAAAGCACCGGGCAGGCAGGGGATGCCGCTGACCTCAGAGGGTGGGGAAGCAAAGCTGGCAAGAAAAGCTGTGTTCAGTGCTAAGCTTAAGAGGCAAATGGGGAGCGGAGCAAAGGCGGCGGCAGAGCAACAGGCTCCTGCAGCACTGTTCTCTCATTGCTCATTAAAATCCCAGGCAAGTATTTTTAAGACACCCATTGGGCTGGAGGGTGCCATTTTCAGGTGTTAAGCTGAGCCTGATTTTCAGAGCATTAACCAGCTGATGCTAAATTTGTAAAGCAGATGCCCAAAAACTGAGGCCCTTTTCCTATTTGTTCTTACCCTGAAAACATCAAACCTGCAGTTTACAAGATAATTAAAATAGACTTAATTATTAAAACTGAGGAACATACGTATAAAAAAGGCCACTACTCTTTGCTTATCTGCCAAATCAAGTATTTAAAACATAATCTCCTTTGATATTGCTGTGAGTCCAGCAATATTTAGCCTTTTCTTCTTAAAATTACAGTTCCTTGTGATGGTACATAAACTCGAGTTTGCCTGTTGCTGGGAAAAGCTTGAGACAGGCTCACCAAAAGCAAAGTTGAGTGTGAAGGAGAAAGAATATGTTTTTCAAAATATTTTTGAGCTCACACAAGTTTTTAAGCTTTAATTTCTAAAATCCTGATTTTTTTTAGTTTCCTGCCTTAGCGATGATGTAATTAAACACTTACACATCCCATAGTGTATTTCCCGGTTGCAGGGTAGCAGTACTACATGTCTTAGAGCAATGGGACCTTACTAATGTCTCAAAAGTAATTTAAAACCATGTAAAACATGGAAAAAAGGAGGCTGAGGGGAGACCTTATCACTCTCTACAACTGCCTGACAGGAGGGGGGAGCCGGGGCGGGGGGGGGGGATTGGGCTCTGCTTGCAGGGAGTGGGCAATGGGATGAAGGGAAAGGGCCTCAAGCTGTGCCAGGGCAGGGTTAGGTTGGACATTGGGAAAAATTCCTTCCCCGCAAGGGCTGTCAAGCACTGGAAGGGGCTGCCCAGGGCAGGGGTTGAGTCCCCATCCCTGGGGGTATTTAAAAGCCGGGCAGACGAGGTGCTTAGGGCCAGGGTTTAGTGGTGGGATGGCAGGGTTAGGGTAACAGTTGGGCTGGGTGAGCTTAAAGGGCTTTTCCAATCTAAACGATTCTGTGATTCTATGATTTGGATCTCGTGTACACAGGAGACAGCAGCTGTTTGTACACGGGATGGTCAGACATGAACCCCTAGAAGACTGAAGCCAGTTAAGGCTAAAGAGTGTTGGACTCCACGGGTGCTAAACCACCGTCCCTCACAGGGGTTAAAGCTGCCTTTCTGCAAAATCCTTCCTGTGACCGGAGAGAAGCTATTTATTGTCAGTCTTGTACATAATTGTTGTTGTCATGCCCTTATCCTAGTAAAAATACTGCAGAGGATGTAGAATTAAATATATATATATATATATCCATTTCTCATAAATGATTCCTGGGGATGAGATGGAGCCTGCGAGCATGGCCGGGAGCAAGGAGAGGGGTAAACGCATGGTTCAGGCAAAACGCTTGGAGGCGTTTGCCAGGGAAATCTTCTGTGGCTCCTAATGCCTCCGTGGCTTACTTTTTCCTTTGCTGTTATCAGCAAAACACTACTTTTGGGGCAAGTGGAGATAGGGAAGAGTGGATCCAGTACCCCGGGCTGTCACATAGAAGCTGGTCGTTGCTGCGAGGTCTGTAGTTGAAAGAGTGGGATTTTTCTTTCAGAGCGGCACGAGCAAGAGTCAGGAAAGCTTTGCTGAAATATTCATTGGTCTCTGAAAACATCCTAAAGGCAGCTAACAAGAAGCTGATAGCTTCCCTTGGTGGGAGTGTGGAAATGGGACACTCCGGCCCTGCTGCCTCTGCGGCTGGAAAAGGGCTATTACCGGGTGAGCTGGCGAGTTCATTTCCTTTTTCATTAAGTTGAATAAAATGCAGATATAAACACCATTAGAAGAAAATAGAACACAGTGTTTCAAATGTATAAATTTTAGCTCTTTACCATAATCAGACTGCTCTGCATGCAACCTGGAGAGCATTAGGGAAGGAAAATTATCACTATTTTCATAAGAAATGTGGCTCACAGGGCATTCTTGTCCTTGATTGCTCCTGGGAAGGAACTGTCAGGGTGAGGGGACAAGCTGAAAGCTGCGGGTTCATTTCTGAATTTAGTCAGGAATTCTTACTTTTTCCCTCTGACATTGGTCTAAGGGCTGGGGTAGAGGTCTTTATTGCTTGAGTCTCTTTGAATACCTGACCCTCCAGGCTTTAGGGTCTGGGGAGCAGAAGGACTCTGTGTATTGCAGGCACTGTGGCAGAGATTGGGGCATAAGAAACTTTGAAGAGAGGCGTCCGGATTGTGTTAAGCTAACCAGCCAACACACTGTACAGGACAAAAGTTTGCTGCTGAGTCTGGTTAAGCCATGGAAGAATCATATGGGCAGGGGTGTTGGGATTTCCAGAAGATGCGTGAGTCTGCAGAGATGCTAAAGCAGAGCTATAGGTATGCGGCTGTGAGGGTGGAGAGGCTGGCAAGTTCTAGGAGGCTGGTTCATCCTAATATTGTTTCCTTTCTTCAATTAAGAGGAGCCAAAAATACAGCTCATCACTGCTGCTCAGGGTTTTGCACACTAACGTGGCTCTCTCTGGCTCAGCGTTGTGTCTTCTGCATTAGAAGCAGCTGAGTATTTCTGTATCGACAGCAGCGGGGCTTATGTTGCTTTGTGTGTGTGAGGGGTTAAATTCTTTTTTCATTAAAGATAAAGCTTCTGAGAAGATAAATGCCAGAGTATAGCTCTTGTGAGTGTAAGTGACTTTAGCCACCACTATCCTTAATAAATATGCATTGCAAAATCATCTTAGCTTCCTCTGATTCACATCGGGGAGTTTAAATTTGCCATTACTGGGAACCTGACTTGTCAAAACCCCATCTGTAATAATAAACCTGCACGAGGAGACGGGAAAATGGCGGGAGAAGGAATGAACCCATTAGTATTTGGCTGCAAAATGTGTCCTGTTTTCAGAATAATTTAAAAGATTGAAACACAGGGTAGGTAACAGCACAAAATGCCACTTCACGGTTGCCAATAAATTCACGCAGTGATAGGCACTGCCCACCCTACTGAAGCCTGATCGTACACTCTATCCTAGCACAGCCAGGAGCTGTGATTCCAAAGCAAATATAATTACCTGGGCAGCAGCCCTGAACTTTCTCAAGTCTGATTTCTGCCTTTCCCAAACAGACACTGCAAAATGCTGCAGGCGGAGGAAGGGATGGAGGGAGGGAAGAGCCAGGCACCGGCGCCTTGGGCAGCGGGTTACAAGCCGTCTGCAAATCCCAGCATCAGACAGAAGACACCAAGATGCGCTTCTTTTTGAAAGCCTTCCTGGGAACAGAGGCTTTCTGGAAGATGCTCTGCCAAGGAAGGGCTTCCATCACACCCCGTGAGACTTCACAAGGAGTCAGATAGCAAGGTTAAAACAAGTTAAACTAAAAGGAAAGGAGGTGGATGGGAAGAAAACGAAATCACAGAGTCCCAGAATGGCAGGGGATGGAAGGGCCCTCCGGAGACCACCCACTCCAACCCCCCTGCTCAAGCAGGCTCACCCAGAGCAGGGGGCACAGGACAGCGTCCACGCGGGCTTTGAATATCTCCAGAGAAGGAGACTCCACAACCCCCCTGGGCAGCCTGGGCCAGGGCTCGGTCACCCTCAAAGTACAGAAGTTCTTCCTCACATTCAACTGGAACCTCTTCTGCTTCAGTTTGTGCCCATTGCCCCTTGTCCTGGCACTAGGCACCATCTCAGATACGATGCATGGGTGCTACAGTGGGAGGGAGAACGAGCTCAGATATCCCCTCCCAGATACACAGCAACATTTTGCTGTATAACGGGGTGCACGGCAAAGAGAGCAAAGCTTCAGCCAGGTTACATGGGCATGTTTTCTGTCTTGTCGGCTGCAAGCACTCATGGCTGTGTTTAGGCACCCGTGGGCATTTCTCCACAAGGTGTTAGCTGTGCCTCCTTGGGTTCCTCCTCTGCAGCGAGGCGTCGTGGGAGTTGTTCAACACCCATCAGGGCAGCATCAAAGAGCAGGACCTCTGCCAGTCAGAAAGGCACCGCAGGCACTCTGCACTCTCTGTTTTTCATCCTCTGAACTACAGTAATGTCTCAGGTATTGAGTTTACTGTAGAAAATCAATAAGAGCACTATAAGCTCAATGGAGCGGCAGGAGACAATTGCAGAGCTCAGGACATGGAATGTCCAGATGTGCCTTTTCTCCACGTAAAATGGCTGTGCCCTTAAAAGCTGCTAATCTGCACCACCTTCTGTGTGGTGGTTGTTTTAAACACTAGCTTCTAGCTGCTGTCACAGCTTCAGCACAGAAGAAAAGAGCTTTCTGGACAGGCGTGTCCAGTTTGGTTTTCCTTTGCCTCCCAGCTGTAGCCAGATGGGGTCAACCCTGGGGATGCACAGGCAGCCTAGGAAACTCCTTCTGGGCGTCCCCCAACAAGTCACCCCATGAGGCTGGGGATGCACCGAAACACCCCATGTCATCCTTGCTTAGGATTTTTCATAGGTTGGATTATCTTAATTTGAAAGAGCAAAAGCCATGCCTTGAAGTTGCAGCTGCTCTCCTCTGTTCTCTGCAGCATGTGCAGGAATGGGATAATGTGTTTGGGTTTGGAGGTTTTTTTATTTTTGCAGGGAGAGCCTTTCAAGAGTACTCCTTGTTAGCAAGTTCACAGCACATCCTCGACAGGCATCCTCCTGCGCTGTCGAAGCTCCCCTGCTGCTGCCCAGGCAGTGAGGAGGAGCGGGAGGAGCCTCCCTGCAGCAAGGAGACCTGCATGCACCCAGCAGAGAGGGGGAACATTTCGTCAGCAAAGGCTGGGAGAAAGGCAGGAGCTCTGGTCAGGGGTGGTTTGGGAGGATCAGGGTGTTTGGAAGGGAGTGCTGGGCTGGTAACTACAAGCACCCCTCGTCGCTTTTGCAAACCGCCCTCCAGACTGTGGAAGGGAACCAAAGTAGCTTCATGTCTCTTCTGGGAAATCCTTGGCTGTGTCCATTTCACCCCTGTCTGGTATTGACTTCACTGTCAGCTGGACTGCTGGGCTCCAGGGGATGGGGGTGAGGGACCCAGCTCTGCCAGGGGGGGTATGCAGCAAAACTCCTGTTGTGTCCATTCAAGAGACCAAACAGAAGTCCTGCCTGCTCAGCACAGCAGGCTTCTTGTTTAAAATGGCCAAGAAACACTCAGTCAAGACATAACTTTCCTAAGGTGATCCTGAATGTTGCCCCATGCTGTGTCCATGAAGCCAGCAAGCACCATGAAGCCTTGCACTTTGACAGTAGCATTTTACTCTCAGTGATTAACTCTGACACGAGGCATCATTGGATTCCCAAAACACCATCAGTGACCCAACCTTGGGCTGGTCCTGTAGGCTTGTGGTTGGGATGCTCACGTCAGGAGCACGCAGCACAGATGTGTTGGCAGCCCCTGAGCACCCAGCATGGATGCAGTGTCCTCTGTGTCAGCCTTGAGCATGGATGAGGCTTGACCTCATGCCTCCAACTGTAGCAAGATCCTGTTATGACTTTGCCATGGAGCCCCAGGACATTATGGACTGCCTAGATACATGCAAGAAGCTGTCTGCACAGGCAGAGTGGGCTGACAGATGTGGCACAGGTCCTGCAGAAGACCTATGGCAACCTGGGGCAGCAGCTGGATGTGGAGGGGTTACCTAGAGCATCTCACGTGGCAGGAGGTGGCTGTGCATGGACAGCTACATCAGCCTGGAGCTTCAGCCTCTTCTCCTCATCCTTGTGGAGGGAGGAAGGTTGGAGCTGAGACCAGAGATGACCACTCAGTCAACCTCAGCTGAATGGGACAGTTTGTGTTTTGGCTGTCTGAATACTCAGAGATGATGCAGCTGTGGGAGAGAGACCTCAGGTCCTTCTTGAAGAGCAGGGGCAAGGGGACGATGCAGACAAGCAGGTGCTGCTTCCCAGGAGTACAGCTGAGGTCACCAGCCCAATCTGTTAACGATGCTGCATTTCTCTCTGCCTGTCCAGCAGGCAGCCGCAGTCCTGCATCCCGGTCACTGCACAAACATCTGGGTAGGCACCGTGCATGGGTACCGACCCAGTCTGGGCAAACCCCGTCTCAGCCCAGCAGTGCATGTGAGTGGCATGAGACCCTCCCCTCCAGGGCAATCTAGCCTCTTTGGCTCCTGTGCCTCAGGTATGATGGATTCCCACCTGCCTCCTAGCAAGCACAGTGCCTGGAAGCATCACCTGGAGCATTGTTCAGCTCTGTAGAGTCAAGTGTAAACCCCTTTAGACCACAGGCAAGTTTTTCCCACACAGTACATCTGGATGAGGGACTCCAGCACTGTCAGAAGGATGCAGGGCACACAGCAGAAAATCACTGCTGGCTTTGGGATGCACTAGCTCTCTCTGGGGGAGCAGTGTCCCTAGAAAGGCCAGCACTGCTGGTTTCTGTGTGGTTTGTAGCTCTTGCCATACAGTTCTGTCCCTCTGACCCCATGGAGCCTGACAGCCACGGCCATCGCTCCATCCTCTACAGGTCTCAGTCCATCCTCTGCCAGATCACTGATGCTTGGGTGCATGGAGAAAGTTTTGAGAACTGAACCTGAATCCTGTGGCCTGGACCATCTCCCCTGTCATGGATGGTGTGATATAGACTACCTTGGTTCATTCAGCTGGGTTCAGGCGTCCAGCAAGCAGCCAGCACCCTTGTAGCGCATGTGTCTCTTCTCTCTTCTTTCACTGAGACTCCCCACACATTAGTGCATCTGCTCCAACCCTTCCTCTACTGCCCAGTGATTGACCTGACCCGTGAATCCCTCCTGTGGCCGAGCAGCGACTGGTCCAGGAGCAGTCTCAAGTGCTGACTCTGCTCGGCACCTTTTTCGAGGAGTCAGGCCATCCTCATCCCAAAATACAGACCACATCTCCCTGTGTCCTCTGTCACACGGGACATCCTGTCAGGTATGGTGTGGCTTAGCGAAAGCTGATTTTCCCATTAGCAGTGTGGTAGTATGCAAAGGAATTGGTGGGCACACAAGCCTTTGAACAGCATGAGGACACTGCATAATAAGTAATGGGCATCTCTGAGGTTCCTGGCTGAGCAGAGAGGGGAGGACCAAGCCTGGTTCCCTTGTTTCCCAGTCTGGAAACCCTTAGCTTAGAGAACAGTCCTCCTTTAAACAGGCCTCTGCCCCTGAGCTTTCCCTGAGAGCACTCGATGACTCCGCTGTGGCTCTCGGACAGGGTATCCCCAGCAGGAGTCAAGTTCTTGCTACAAGATGTGTGCTTCAAGTCACACAAAGGTTTATGAGCACAATGGGGCACTCACAAATCCAAAACAAAATTCATCAGCTGAGAGAGATAAACCTCCAGGGCTGTCAGAAGGCACTACCCCAGGGAGAGAGGACACAGCACGCTGACCCACTGATTGGAAACATGCCAAGAAGGGCGGCCTGGCCCCCAGGAGATTGTGTGGTTTGGAGCCCGGTGCCTCCTGCTTCCATAGGTTTCCCTGGAGTGTAGCCTCCTGCACATTGCTCCATGTTGTGGGGACAGAAACATGTATACTTCTCCTGGGGTGTTGCTGGGGATGCTGATGCAGCTGGTGGGAACATGATTTCATCGGTGGATGCATCCATCCAACTCCAGTCACTGGTGTTCACAGGCAGGTAAAACGTGTTCCCCTCAAACTGAATATTTTTTGCAGAACTTCACCACTGCCACCTTACCAGTCTTTCAGCCCTGTTTATTCAAGTTATTTGCTACCATCTCTGCTCAGCCTCTGGGCTTGTCTTGCTGCCCAGGACAGGGTTGGGAGGAAAACAGGACCCAGTTCTCACCCTGCTTTGCAAGGCTGGGAAACCAGTAGCCAAAGGTGACTCTCAGCAGCCTTTTCCCCTCATCTCCTGCCTCCCTTAAGCATGTTGATTTTGGAAGACAGTGCTGAATTCTGACCTTAGTATCCAAGGCAGCCCAAAATGCATAACCATGTGCAAGGACGGCACAAACCCAGTGCTTCCAAAATGTTCCCAAGCTGGAAGGCGGTGGCTGCTGAATGCGCCATTCGCAGGAACTGCCCGTGATGACCACTATCGCATCCCATGGCTGTTGAGATGGTGGTATGGGGGCTGCCAGGGTGCTGCTGGTCACCCTCAGGAACAGGAGCACCGGGGCAGGAGGGGAGGTGACGCAGAGAAGAGAGGGAGGAGGAAGAGGTTGGCTGGTGGGGCTGGGCAAGAGGAGCTGTTTAGGACATGCTGGGCAGCGAGAAGCCTGTGTTCAAAGGCAACATGGGCAGCCAGGGGAGAAGTAACGCAGCACAAGCTCAATGGATTGACCCATGTGGGTTGAACAGACAGAGCATGTTTTTAGCATCTCTGCATTCTGTGTTGATTGCTTTGGGGAAATCGGCACTGACTGACAGTTAATGAGACCTGGATGTGTTTTATCAGATCCTGAAAGGCCATAAAAGAGGAAACTGAAAGATTATACGAGCCCCAAGGCAGGAAGGCAAGAGATGCTAGCTGTGAGAGTGCCAGACCAAAGCCACAAATGGTCTCAACGTAGTTAAAGTCATTAATGACACAACCCAGGATGAACATTTGTACACAACAGTGCTCTTTTCTGAAACACAGACCTCCCGGGCTTTTTGGACCTTATCTGCAGATGGAGCACAAATTGGCAGCAGCAATTAGAAAGGCACCTGGGAGATGAGCAGAGTGCTCATGAAATGCAGAGAAGTGCCGAAGCAGATCCTCCAGTGTTTTCGAGTGTGATTCTGGGTCCTGAGGGTTCAGACCACAAGATCGCTATTGACTCCTTCTTAGGTGGCTCATGGGAGTGTTGGGAGGCTGGAGCTGGGACCCGTGTTTATCTGTGCATCAGGGTCTACGGGAACCCACTGCTGTAACAAATGGGGGCTGCTTGTTAATATATAATGAGTTACAGAAAGAGCCTAATAAATGTGCATCACGCGCTAAACATAGGTGCTGGGGCTGAGCACTCTTCACTCCAGAAGAGAAGCAATTATTTACACACATGAACAGGGGTTTAAATGTAACGCAGACTGTAAGCATACAGACGAAAAGCAGGCAGAAAGCCACCAGATCCATGTTCAAAACTTGGGAGGAGTGGCACATTGCAGGAAAATATGAGTGTATTTCACTTTTAGGATGTTCAGTATTGTCTGTGACAATATTAGGTTCAACCAGACACCTCTAGAGAGGTATATAGGTCTTGCCAAAACCTGTGTAAAGACTGGGACTCCTGGCAACAGCCTCTGTGGTACAGGTTTCCAGCAGCCCTGGCTAGCAAGGGAAATGGAAGAGGAGATGATAGTTGCACCCACCTTGTATCCAGAAATGCATTTGCATGATGCTTGGAATGATAAAAGTGACTTTCAGATGTGCTCAGTGTGGTCTGGTTTTGCTCTCAGTAAAGTCAGTGGCAAAACTTTCTTTAACTATTTACTTAGTTAGGTTCAAAAAGGGACTCCGTTACGCCTACATACAGCCTGCGAGGCCTAGCCTCCTGGACAACCTTCCTCCAAGAAATTAGATGAGAAAGATGTGCTGAAAACCAATATGACAGCTTGGATACAACTTCATCATCAAATAAAATCTCTAACGCATATTTGACAGACAGTTTCCTGTCCCTGAAAGCCAAACTTATCCTATAAATAATTTGGGCCTGACTTTTTGAGCTGTCAAGTATCTGGAAACCCAAGGAAAAACTCATTCCTTCAGCACTATGGAAAATCAAACTCATTAATGCACTTTTCTCCCCCTTCCAAAAATGAAAAAAATAATTCAAGAGATTTGGAACCAATATCATTCTTCAACATAAACTGTGGATTACAGTTCAGAAAGAAAACAGAAAGGAAGGGAGCAAAATGTTAGTTAAATTCGTGTCATGTGTCATTTTTCTCTTGCTATTAAATTCAACAGAAAACAAAGTCCACTATAATCAGGAACGATTGTTATGGTAGAAACATTTATAAGGTGCAATGAATATAAATGGCCCACTTTTCCTTGAGCAGAGTGGAAGGAAAATACTGTTAAAAATAGTTTCTCAGAGGCTTTGGCAATAGACCCGGTACTGAGGACCTATTGAACTCAAACCAGCAGAGCTCCTGGTATGCAGGGAAGGAAGGGCCACCAATTTTGCAGTCAAGAGCTAAAGAGGATCTTTGGGTAATGTTGCCATTAAAGTCACTTACCAAGGCCCCAGTAGTACTATTTATGCCTTTGGAAGGACCAACAGAGCTAAAGTTAATGGGCTGCCTGCTCTCCGCAGCCTGAACCAAGCTATGGAGTTCAGGCCTTGGTGCTGGTTATTTCACATGCAGGGGAGAAGTTTGGGCTGTTCATTTTTTGTCTTGGATGTCAGGGCCAGCCTTTTACTCTGTGAGACACCCTCAAGGAAATGTGACTGGGGATCAGACTAACATTTGGGCTGAATAACCAAACTCTTGTTCAAACCCCCTTTTCTCCAAGAACGCAAGCTCTTCCTTCAGACTTAAAATGGAGCAGCTGATGGCAGCACGGGCTGGAGCCTTTCCGGGCAGTAGAGCACAGTGAAACAGGTCTAGATCAGCCTCCTGACCCAGCCTCTCAAAGCTGAGCACCTCCTCTGTCAATGAGAGGTGACATATCCAGATGAAATATAGTTCTTCAATGCTTTGTTTCTCCACATTACCACCAGACACTAATTTGGGCTGCTTAGGGAGTGGGGTGCCATAAGAGAACCCAGGGTGCACAGCATCTCTGTACTCACCAGCAGCTGCAGGTGTCCCTCTGTCCTGGGTATGGACCTCTCTGCCTTGTTCCCCTTGGATCCCATCCCAGGTATTTCCAGCTCTTTCTGCTCACGGGAAGGAGATTTTTAGTCCAGAATCTGTGGGGAGTTCCTAGGAAGAGCGCAGAGGTAAACCCTGCTAGCTAAGCCAAAAGAGACTGAATACCTGACCATGTGGGCTTGGAAGAGGACCTTGGGCAGTGTCCAAAATCAAGGGCCTGGACAGCTGTGAAATAGGGGACAGGGAAGGACAACCTGAGCACCCTGTGTGTGCCTCTGTATCTATGAGCTGTCACCACTCAAGAGTGTCACCAGCGTTATGGTTTGAGCTGGGCTGAGAAAACAAAAGCACATTAACCAAGGACAATCTTCTCTCGATTTCCCAAATCACTGGCTATCACCACGTTGACTTAATTAATTGTTAACATCTATGTAATTAAGCAGTACCATAAATGATTCCCTCTTGGCACTGATGAAGATAATGAATAACAATCATGGCTGCTTTGTTTCACAGCACTAATCTGTTTTGAAATATACATTGATTTTATTTTGATTAGGACTAAGCCTAGTTTCCACTCTGCAAATAAACCTCTCTGATTTGAGTAAATTGCTGTTGGCATTTACGTTATGATAATCAGCTCAGAATCCATCTGATCAGCTGCTTTCTTACTGTGTGTCATTTGCTTACTTCTTAGTCCACTATAATTATGATGTTTTACTTTGGAATATTTAATTATGGCCTCCTTTCTTCTTTACGATTCACATTTTCCCCGTCACCGTCATTATCCACGAAGTACGCCGTAACTCTGCAAGCCCCGTGCCGGCTCATGCAGGCTCCTCCTCACGAGCTGATCTCACACTTGCGCCTCTGACGGTGTTTCAGATGACCTGGTGGGCTGCCTTCCCCAAGCAAAGCTCGTTTTCAAGGCTCTGGCAAGAATGGAAATTTGCGAAGATTCCCAGGAAAAACAAAGATCGTGTGTCCATTTTGCACTGAAACTCTGTTTCCTGTTATTTTCCTGACGCCTTTGGAAAATCCGTGTAGTTGGAGCCTGGTACCAAACTGTCTCAAAAATGCCTTGTAATTATTTCATTTGTGCCCATGGAGCGGCTCCCGCCTCTGTCCCAGCCTCCCTGCTGGCTCCGTGCTCAGTCCCGTGCCACAGGGGCAGGTTGCTGCTGAGCACAGTGGAGGTGGGTGCCCGGGTTTGGATCCCAGGTCAGACACCAGTGTTGTAGGCACAATCAACTGTACCCAAGTATTTCACTAGAAACAGCTAAATTTTTCACACTGTTTTTAGGGCAGAGGGCGTATCTGGCAACGCTCAGGTATTTTTTCATCTCAGTGTTGAACTCTTCATTTGAATTAGTCACAACGTTCAGTTCTGGCATTTTCTAAATTGCACTTTTTCCTGTTTGAAATTACTTTTTTTTATTACTATTTGATGTTTATATTGGGGTTTTTTAAGAGGAGAAACACATCCTCTTCACAATTCTGTTTTCAGATTTTCCATTTCAATTGATCACAAAAGATCTGTTTTCCTTTTGAACTGGAGGATAACTTCTGTCCAGAGCAGCCCAGGATTCAAATACATTTTTTGGCCCAGTAAGTTTAACCAACGTTTTTATGCTGTTCCTGTGGCAAAATGTTTCAGTCATTCTTTGTCGTGATACTTTTCTCATCACCTTAAGCCAAATTATCCAATAAGAAGTTTATTTCTGATGTTCAAAAATATTTTAAGTTCTCCAACATCCTAGACTGGGAACGCTGCTGGCCTCAGCCTTGGAGGCAGTGCTGGGGAGGTGATGCATTACCTCCTGCTGCCTTATTTTCAGAAGTAGGTATAGCATCTCTCCTTAAAACCTTGTTCCCTTCCTTTGCTGATCTCTCCTCCTTTCCCACACTCTGCTCCAGCCCTCCCCATGATCATCAGCGCCGTAGGGAGGCAGGGAAGTGGTGGGGTAGGTAGTCCAAAGGGGTCCCAAGTCCAACCCTTGGTTATCTCATCCCTCCCCGCTACATTTCATTACAGGCGTGTGCCTGGAGAGAGGCACACAGCCACAACAGGGTGGTCACAGTTGGGATTAAGTCGCTCCGTTGACTCCTGTTGAGCTCAGCATCATTCTCGGAGAACTGCTCCTGCCTCAGTGTGGTACCAGTGTGCTCAGGTTGTCCCCTGCGTGCTGCAGTGACGTGCAGCAACACAGGGTGAACTTAGTACGGACTTAGAACGGACTTAGTAGCTGCGGAAAACCAGTTCCGAGGTCCCTCATGAAGGGTAGTCCAGTGTCATGCAGGGGAGAGGGGCAGCCCTGAAGAAACATGAACCTCCCCAGGCCGGCAGGTGACAAGAATCATCATCACCTTGCAGGCATTCAAAGCTGCCCTACCCTGAGCACCTGAGTGCAGGAGAGAACATCTTCACTGGAAACAAGAGGGCTGGAGTCTGCCACAGCTACCTCCAATGTCTATCACCTGGGCTGTGGCCTCATATAAGCAGACCAAGTCCACCAGCATTGCTAGGGCAGCCCTTTCCAGCAGAGGAGGAGTGGGCCAGGGAGTTACGGACATTGTGTTTCACCCCCCCAAACCAGGGAACCTAAAAATCATCTTAGAATTTAGTGGTAAAATTAATTTCATCAATCAGCTAGTCCATCCTGTCAACTTAGACTTTTTCCTGCAGGGAACAAGATCAGACTCCTTTCTTTCAGAAAGGGGCTTCTGAAAAATTCCAGTGTCTGAGGATGAAGCACATAACCTGCTCTGCAGCTAGATCATGTCAACTGCTCCTTTATGTGCACGTGGATGGGAAGCGAAGGGCACTTTTTCTCAACAACGGCAACCATTTCATCATTGTGCAGCCCCACCAGTACATCCGAGAGAGATTTAGGACCAAAATGGCACCATAATTCTTGTTGTAGAGGTCTGGAAACTGAGATACAGCGCGGCACAATCACTTGTCCAGCACTGGGACTGACATCCTGTTTCTCTTCCAAAAGTGCTGCACAGAGAGCAGCACGTAGTCAGAGGGAGAACAGTTTCCACCCACTTAAACGTGCCTACCATATCACTAGGAAGGGTGGGTTAGACACTGTGATCAAAGTGAACAGCGGAGGGATGGGACGGCCATTCAAGCAGAAAGATGAGTTCTATAATTTGAATCATTTATGGCCTGGAGCATGCAGAAGCAAGCTTAATGCACAGCGAGGGGCGTCACGGAGAAAAAGAGGCTTTGAAAAATGCAAAGCCAAACTGCAAACATTCAGGGAAATCTGAACCCTTCGCTTCAAAGCATTTAAAGGCGGTGTTAAAGGGCTATTTCAGAGAGGTTTCCATTCGTCACCTGTTGTGCGCAATCTTTGTTTAACTCAAATACCCTCTCAGACACAATTTTTTGATTTCATGCTTGAGCTCTACAGCTGGTTCTGGGAGAAGACGTGTTATGTCTGCGAACAGATGATACCACGAGGTACTGCTGGAGTTGTAAGGACACACCAGCCCTGCTGACACGTCCTGAGACTGCTGCCCTCCATACCAATGCTGTGTTCTTCAAAACATCACTTTCCTGGGGTGTTGCCTCTCGAATCCAGAGTCCGGTCCAGCTGGGAAGCAACATTGGAGGGGGCAAGAGGTATGAATTTTAGCTTTGTTTTCCCACCTGCACATTACAGCAGCAGGGATCCGAGACTGAGAGCAGGACAAAGCCAGAAGCTAGCCAAAGTTTGAGCAGGGCTAGCTAAGGTCTGCCTGCATTTATCTGTGTACATGTGCAACAGGGACAGAGCAGCAAATAAAGGGAGTTAATATTTCAGAAGCATGTAATTTTTCATTGCTTTCAGCACAATTTTGTATCTTCAACTTTGCTTTGGAGTCCAGTTTGAGAGATCTCACGGACTCAAAGCAGTGTAGTTTTACTGGCAAGCTCAGGGAAGCAATATTTTATGACTTGTATTTAACATGTCCCAAACCCCCTCATTTCTCTTCTTCTGGAGCGTAGGACTGGAAGCGCAGTTGATTCCAGGCTTGGGCTTATTGCAGGAGGCACAGAGAGAGATGTTCTGAAGTTGGCCTGGATGGTCTTTAACCTCTATGACTGCGGGTTTCTTATGGCCAAACTAAGCCTTAAAGTCTGGACTATCTAAATTAACAGCTCTTTGAAATCTGGACTAGTGCCCTGCTTTTCTGGGGGTCTCTGGCTTGTCTACGAAAATTTTACGTGAAAAAATAGAGCAACCTGAGTCATAATCACAAGGGCACTTTCCCAGCATTTGGTGAAACCATATTTTGCATTCACACAGGCTTTTTACTATTAGCCACAGAGAGGGTAAGCCTGCGAAGCCTTTGTGCACCAGTGCTCCGGTGGCAGCCCTCTGCTCTGAGACAAAACCCACAGTACTGAAATCCTATCCCAGTTTCTCAACAGATGGCAATGGCACGAGGCCTCTGCTCAGCGGACAGCCACGTTCCCAGCCTGCTGGATGGCCAGAGAAGGGGATGGTTTTACATCCTTTGGTTGTCAGTATTAATCAAGCATTAAAGCAAACGACAAGCAGATTTTGCTGATTTAATGGATAATTCCAGCTCGTTTGGTCCATCTAATTCAAACTACTAGAACTGAATCTGAACTGACTACTGACTGTCCCTGCTTATCTTTGTCAATAGCTTTAGATACAGGTCAACGCAGGTAATCAGTTTTCAAGGGACTCTTAAGAGTAGCAAGAGTTTCTATTTGCATGTGCTGTTTTCATTTGTAAATACTCTTTCCTTCATTGTTGCTATTAGGTTTTGGGGGCTTTCTTGGCCCCTGCAAAATTAAATCTTTCCCTTCTTTTTCGTTATGGAAATTATTTCTTCCATCTCCTAATTGAACCTCTAATGGCATACGTCAGAGCTATGCCTTGTTAAGGCACTCTTCTCACTGAAATAGCTTGGAAAGGAGGGGAATGAGCTTTGTGAATATTGACTGGGCTTAAGACAACCCTATGATTGATCCTGATTAATGTGGTTATTGCTTGATCAGGAGAAAATGATGGGCAAAGGACTTCAACAGAATCCAAGGAATACACTTTTACACCAGAAATACTTTTTTTTCTGTACATGCAAACATAAAAGTACAAGCGCAAGCTGCAGAGAATTTACAGGCAGACACACACTGCTTAGTTTATCAAATAAAAGATATTTGGGCCTCATTACTCTTCCACCAAGCAGAAGGGAAATATGATGGTCTCCAACAAATTAGTGACTTTTGACAGTTCACATAGGTGAAACTGATCTCAGCGTAGCAGCATGGGCATCAAAGGTAGCAGTGGAAGTTTAGACTTTACAGTGAGCTCTTTATGAGGAGCTCCATCCAGTAAAAAATCTCACGCCACCCCATGGCTCAGTGTGTAGCAAATTTAGGACCTTCTGCTCAGAGACATCACAACCTTCACTGAGCTGCTCCAGTAGAAGACACAAAGTGGAAACTTCTGCTCCCAAATATCTCGCTCCCACCACTTGAGCAGGGAGAGAAATCAAGCAAAGGGCCAGCAGGTCCTTTTATCTCTCCTAGGAGACATTATCCTTTATATGTTCTCCTGGGAACATAGGCTTATTTTATGGACAGCAGCACATATTTTGTTCATTTGGGTAGGTCATGAGATAATGACATGCAAACTCTGGACTGAAGACCAAGTCTCTTGGGAATGCTTTTAAACTTGCAGGTGAAGATGATGTGTAAAGTAAAATGGCACAACAGTTGTACCTATGCACAGCTGCTGCAGTTATGAAGGAGACTTCATTTGGACTTGTAAGAAGTCAGCTGCGTTGCATATGGTCAAAAACAAATATCAAACAAATCTAATTTTCGTTTATGACAGTGCAAAAAGCCTTTGTGGACAGAGAAGAAACAGGCGGTGTCATAGATGTTGATTTTAGGGAGGCTTTCAACACTGTCTCCCATGACACTTCCGTCAGCTAGGAAAATATCATCTAGGTGAATATATTATTGGGTAGTTGCAAAACTGGTTAGAAAATTATAGATGGAGCAATCAGTGACAGATTACTGTCAAAATAGAAAGCTTACTATATGGACTAAGCTTCCAGCGCTTTCATTAATGGTCCTGACGATGGAACAGAGAAAACGCTTTTCAAGCTGGCTGACACCACCTCTTGGAAAGGACTGCCAGGATTTTGGGTGACTAGACTTACAAATGAACTTCACAAATTCATAGCTGAGTTGGAGATGATCTGAAGAAAAGAGATGCTACTGGGTAGGGATAAGTACATCTGGAAAGGAATAGTCAGGAAGTCAAGAGGATGGAGCCAGACTCTTTGCAGTGGAGCCCAGTGACAGGACAAGGGGCAATGGGCACAAACTGAAACATAAGAGGTTCCACTTGAACGTGAGGAAAAACTTCTTTACTCTGAGGGTGACTCAGCACTGGCACAGGCTGCCCAGGGGGGTTGTGGAGTCTTCTTCTCTGGAGATATTCAAAACCCACCTGGATGAAGTCCTGTGTAACATGCTCTAAGAGAACCTGCTTTAGCAGGGGGGTTGGACAAGATGATCTCTCGAGGTCCCTTCCAACCCTTGCGATTCTGTGATTCTGTGATATGAATTCAAGATGGGGAAAAACTGGCTGATGAGCAGATCTGAATGAAAGGCTCTGATTTTCATTAGTTCATCATTATTATTATTATAATTATTATTATCATTATGATTATTATTATTATTTCATTATTTTGGATCAGGTGCTCAGCAGGTGTCAACCATATCACTGTTGGGGAAGGCAAGCCCCACTCCATACACTTAACTATGAGCCATGACAAAAACTTTTCCATGTTTCTTATCTTTTAGGCTTTGGACATGTAAGGTTAATGTCCAGCCAGTCGTCTTCTCCCTACATAAAACACAGTGTTCCTTAAAATGATTTACCCTCCACTGAGCAGGGGCAAATTTAGCTTTGAACATATTGTGAAGGCAAGGCAAGGCAAGACTGAAATTATGGTGTGACTGTGTATCAAAGTATCCAACTCTCCTATTAGTTTGCCTTTGCTATCCACTTGTCTTCTGAAGCATGCTGCTCTTGAGAGTGCAAGGGTGGAATCAGCCTGGGGAACCAAGCAAGTCCCCGTTAAAATCTCATCAGCTAAAAGCTTTACTTTGCTGCTTGCTGCTTAAATAAACAAAACCAGTCTTATGATGGCAAGGTCCGCTTTAACAATAGCTTGCTTTTATTCCCACTTGTACAGCGGGACGGCAGCCCTCTCTGCTTGCTCCTGGCAAGTCCTGCCTTTCAAGAGAGGAAACCGCACAGAGCCTTTCTATGGAAATGTCAAGACAAACCCTTTCCAGCTCCCGGGGCTTCTCCACATGAGCAGAGAAAGGCCACGGATGCTTGCCTGCTCAGAGCCCTCCCCATCCCTCTCGCTTACTTTTTTTGTCGAGAAAATCTGATTAAAGCTGTGCAGGAGAGAAGCAGATGGCAGTTTTGACGTTAGGTGAAGACGGCTTAATCTCCATCTGTGCTGACATTTTCACATGTCTCCCTGCAAACGCTGGCCCCCTGATAACCACTAATGCAGAGCTGGGGGGGTCGAGGGCTGCCCTTTCAGGGGAGGATTTGCTAGGCGGGATGCTAGCCCCTCACGCCGGGAGCTGGAAGAAACTAGCAATGTGCTGTGTCCCTTGCTGAAGAAACTGATTATTATCCAGTGTCTTTGTGGTTGGGCTATCAACCTAATTAGCACCCTGCACACCTAGGCGGTGCTGAGTTCAGGCTTTCGGAAAGCGTCTGCCTCAGCTCTGCTCCGCTGGCACCGCGCACACAGCATACAACTCTGAAGAGGCAATTAGGGAAGCTTCAGAGCAATGTTAGGGAAAAACAGAGCAATGTTAGGGGAAAACAACCACAAAGGTAGTGCGCAGTTTGAAGGCAAGCTAATTACAAAGGGGTACATTCCAGTATCTGCAACACCGAATACTGCCCTAAGTGTTTCTGTAAGTCAGAAGTGTCTTGCAGTTAAGTCAGTGATGTCTTTTCTACATAGTATCTGAGTAAATACATGACATTTTGGTGTTGAAGGCTTGAGTGCATCTGCCAGGGCACTTCCACAGTGGGACTGGCCAGGCAGAAATGTATTTGCCACCTTTGCCTAGACCCAGGCTGAGCGTTGAGGCAGCCTTGGTGAGGCTGCTG
>JAKFQP010000261.1:663866-688815 GCA_023375905.1 Nycticorax nycticorax
AGAGGAGTCAGAGCTACAAATTATTCCTCAAGACCTGAACTGCCTGAGGGCCCCAGGGGAGCAGACCCAGGGTTCAAATGGGACTCTGCGGCTGCCCATTCAGGACAGATTTGCGAGAAAGCTCTAGGCCAAGGTCCCAGGTGCACAGCAGGCAGCAAGGCAGACTCCTGTGGGTGCATGGACAGGCACGGCATCAGACAGCTCAGCACTGCAGCCACAGCTCTTGGGTTAAGCAAAGCTTTTGATTCTGAGCAACACCAAGTGTTCTCAGCTTCTGCTGACTTTGGTAGGGATCCAGCATGCTCAGCATTTGGCAGGAGATGACTTAACACAAATGAGGCGATATTTACTGCAGTCCCAGCTTTGTTGTACCCTCCCTACAGCCATCCATAAGTATTTACCTCCCTATCCCACCCTATGGAAATTTTGCAAAGAAATCAGGCAACCGGCACTGTCCAGTGCACATTACGGTTCTTGATACGAGTCCTATTTCCATGTGCTTAGGAGATTCTCTGTTGATCATAACATGTGAGTGCACGTCTCCAGAGAACTGCAAGCAGACCCAGGTCAGGAAGCCACTTGTGGCAGCGTCTCCTGGTAGCAAAGAGCTTATCTGAGGCTTCTGGAGGTCCGTAAAATAACACAATCTGCACAGGCAGGTTTAGGATGCTGCCTATGGCTGACTGACACCCAGGTGAGCTTACTGTACAGAGACCTTTCTTGGGCAAGCACAGCGATTTATATTGCAACTGTACTGTTTAGTATTCTCCAGATAGGGGGTTGTGGCTTTAAAGCAGTGCATGAATTACTCGTTTCTCAACTTCACAGAGCATCCTTGAAATGCTACTTGTGCCATCTTGTGTTTTTCCTGCTCTAAATCAGTTTAAGTGTTTTGTTCTCTCTGCCACCTATTTTTATATATCTACCCTACGTGAACATACACAAAATTCCATATACGCTGCGTTTCTTAGCAGGTAAACAATCCTTCACACTTTAGGAAGGTCAGCTCAGCCTAACATAGACATTAGGGCTTCTGACCCTCTGTGACTTGTTTAAATCAGCCAAGCAGAGATGAATTTTTGATAACCCCATCTCACGTGTCTTGCTAGTTACTATCAGCCCACGTCAGAGAAGCATGGGGTTCTTATGCAGAACTCTCAGACACAGAGGTGCTGACTACCCTGAGAAAAGGTGTCTTTGCCTTGGAGGTTTGAAGGCAGTTGAAAGGTTGCCATGAGGTCCTACCTCTATAAAATGCCAGTGTTGTACTTCTGCAAGAGGGATGCTGGTAATGTTTGACCTCAGTTCTGGGAACAGTTCATTGCTCAGGAAACCTGGCACTGTCTTCTTTGGAAATAAATTGGCTTGAAATGAACCAATAATCCACCCATGGCTTTGGTTCAAAGTTTATCCATAGCTAAATATTTTCTAGCAACTCCTTCTAGATTTAACCAAGTCAATCACAGTACCAGTGAGCATCTCCTGTTTGCCTTTAACCATATTATTTGTCACTGTCCAGGAGCCAGGATGACGGCCTACGCCCATCCTGTAGGGTGGCAGAGAGGTTCTCATGATATGCCTTTGCTCTTCAGAGCCTGGCTCGACATCACAGCGAATCCTCCTGGTTCCCCGCTTGGTGAGTGACACTTCATAATCTAAAGAACAATGTGTGGCAGCTAAAAATAGCCGTTCACTGCATGAGTCCTCAGGTGCCAATCCACTTGCGATAAGCATCACGGGATTTGTGAAAGCTTTGACAGATAACTGATGGCTGGCTGAACACTTGCAAATAGTGGCTAAGCTGATCACAAGAAATCAAACCGAGTGCTTTATTTGAGGAGATTCTGCAGAGTTTGTTCTTCAGTGTTTACTCAGCTTTATCTCTATTTTCGTTTATGTCAATAGTAATGAGATGCTTTATACAATTGCCTGTGACCCTCCCCTGCCCAATCTGGCCAGCACCGACAGCAGCACCGTGCGCATCCAGGGAAAGTGTCAGCCCCAGGACACAGCCACTGGAAGGGACTGTCTCAGTGCTCCTCATCGACTTCCACACAAGGTCTTCATGTTTTCATCAGCTGCTGGAGTTAACTTAGCTCACAGGGTGCTGCAGCAATGGAGGAGCACGCTCGTTCCCAGGGTTGGCTCCACAGCTGGAGGCATAACCTCCAGCAGAGCAGCTATAACAAATAGCCAATACCTCGGCGGGGGGAAGGCTTCTGCAAAGTGTCTTGCAAGCTCAGAAGCAAAGATGGACACCCTGGTACCGGTGGAGTCTGCTGGTACTTGTAGTGACACGGGAGAGGTGCACAGAGCTGAAAAGTCAAACTGAGGAATGGGAGAAAAGGAAATGACTCTTTATTCAACAGCAATATTTCAGTTCAAGATTCATGTCTGATTTTTTTCTCCCTGCCAGACCCTTTGTCCCTTCTTTGCAAAGAGTCTGACATAAGCAAAGAATGAAGGATATACAGGCCACACTGTACAAATCTTTTTTCACCAAAATCTCCCAAACTTCACTTTGTGGATATAAAGGCAGCAGCCTGGCTCCGTGGAATGGACATTGTCTCCCTTTGTACCCCAATAAATGTGATTTTACTGTTACTGCTGAAGGCCATATTCTTCATGTTGACCTGGCAATGCAAGGTCTCAGGAACTGTCTGAGCTTGTCATGCTCTGAGCTGTATTAGTTTGTGTTAGCTGTGATAGTAATTGTTTAGATAACTGCCTAGATGTGTTTTAGGTTTGCTGTTGTTCACGGCAAGAACAAGCAGCTAGTTTATGTGGACTGTGTGGTCTATGACTCTAGAATAAAACATGGGCGGCACAGTGCAGAAACCGGGTGGGATAAGCTGTCCCAGGCTGCAAACGCACGCCATGATGTTTGGTCAGGGAGCAGTGAGTTCAGGTAAGCAACTTTGTATCGTTCAGGCAAACCCAGCTTTAGAAAAAACAAAATTAACTGAAAAACTGAATAACTGGAAATCAATGGAAAGAAGAAAATGTACACAGGGCATCTAGAAAATGTATAAAATGTATAAAATGTATAAAAACAAATGCAAGCAGACCAAGACCAAGAGACCAGAAAAGACAAAAACCAATGTGAACTTCACAGTTCTGGCAAAGAGGAGGAAGAAAGCCCATCACCCACACCACATTCCTTCCAGCAAAGGATGCTGATACTCCGGACTTCTGACCCTCAGCATGAGGAGCAGGGGAGGATGAGCAAAGCTCCTCAGAAGATGGGGGAGGTACTAGCAGGTACCAACATTTAACTGAAAAGTTGTTAATGAGATGTGGGTTCTATTAAGTAGATGATCTAGACCATGAGTCTGAGTAGCATTGTGCTTGGACTACCCATAATAGCAGTTTGTTGGGTTCTGTTTACACTGTTCAAACTGTAAATCAGACCAATGTTACACAAGAGGAGCAGCCCTTTTCTCTTATACTCACAGTTTTCTGGTTTCTCAAAGGGCTGTGGCAGCCGTTTGCTCTTAGTCCATGCCTTTCTCATTTCAGTATGGCACATTCCCTGTTATCGTGCTTGAAATAAATAGGGTAAGATCACGAAAGAAAATGAAGATGCAGCAATCAGATATGGATGTTTACACCTCAGGCTCAGTGGCCTGAATTTAGCATAGGTTTGTAACAAGTTGCCAACTTCCTCGCTAGTCCTCTGATTCCTGATTTTTTTTTTTTTGCCATTAATACTCTGGCACCCCTAGCTCCCAGGCATCACTTTGAACTCCAGCTACTGCTTTGTAAATCAGACTCCAGACTGGGAAGGAAAGCTTGAAAACAATGACCTGAGGCACCCCAAAGCCTCAGAAAGCAGAAAGCAGGGAAAGGAAACCGAGCACTGGGAGACAGGATTGCTGGTGCTGCTCTTTTAACTCTCATCGGTTTTCCACCCCATCTCATTGTCTGGGGCACCCAATTCACACGGACCAAGCACCCAGGACCTTCTCTGACACAGGAGTCACTCCGGACTGGCTCCTCTTTGGACGATGCAGCTGATCTCAGTCACTAAGAAGTGTTATCAGGGAGAGCTTTGCATCTCCCATTGCCCCTACCTCCCTTGGAAAACCTGCCTTGGGAAGTAACCGCCTTCTCTTCCCACCGAGAAAGCTGCATCAGACCGTTCGATGCCGGCGTTCACTTCCAAAGAGAAGAGATGGAAGAAATAACAAATGGGAAAATTCATACTGAAGTAGCTGTCAGCAATCTCTTCAACAGGTCCTTTGAAGGCAGCATGCAGAGGGTTGTTGAGTTTTGGCACACGTGTGCCCCTGCTCAGAGGGATCCTGCTGCACACTGTGATAATGAGACGTGCCTGGGGTCATCTGGAAAGGCAAACCTGTCCGTGTGATCCTGCACCTGGATGCCAGCAAGGATTGCTCTGCAGGCAGTGCTGAGCATCATTGCAGTGCAGAGAGGAGAGAGCAGCCTGGGAACGCGCTCTCTGGTATTTCTCATGCCTTAGAACTCTTCTTGTTCAATAAATTAGGCTTTCATCGAGGAAATTGAAGTGGATGTTTTATAATTCTTAAGTCTCTATCACTCAGAAGTTATTGCCAGGAAAACCAACATGTCTTTGAGAGGGGTGTACAGCAATGCACGTTGGGTGCATTGAGTGGAGCGACCTCAGCTGGGATAGAGGACAGAGGCAATGAATGCATCTCACTGTCACTGAGACCCTTAGGGTCCCCTGCAGGTGAAGGTGCTGGCACTGAGTCCTGGAGGGATGGGGAAGCCCAGGAGGCCAGTGCAAGCTGAGCGGTCTGTCACGAGCAGCCCTGTGCCCAAGCCCTTTCGTAGCTGCTCTGCAAACAGGGGGAGCTGGAGCCGGTTTGGTCTGCAGCAGGGTCCCAGCCAGACTCTGGTTAACAGCTGGGCTCTCACCCCAGGCCCGTGCCCTCCTGGGGAGGTGAGTCAGGATGCCATGGATGATACTAAGGATGGCTAGAGGAAGACAGATGTGCCCCCCATTTTAGTAATCATGTAGCTTCAGTGAATATAATTTATTTTAAATTTTCATGTGTATTTACAGAGGAAATACTTGGGGAAGGTTCTGCTAACTGCATCTCAATCAGATGCAAATAGTGGTGTTGCTCATAGAGAACATACAAGGGCTGTTTCACAAGGGGAAAACAAGAGAGAGAGCCAGCCCAGGCATGAATTTGAAATAGGCTGGGCCAATTTCAGTCTGCAGTCCAGGGCACACAGCAGAACAAAGTGCTTTCTCACCACAGCCTTGTACGTATGCGTACGGGATGCTCTCATCCTCTGGCTCTTTACAAACATGAATACGCTGACGGGCAGGCAAGCTGGGCTAGCTTGGGGAGCGCTCTACCCACATCAGCACTTCACTCCTCGCCTGTCAGAACCTATTTACCTGTGTGGACTGCACAGCCCCAAGTATTTTGGCAGCTGGGACCAGACAAAAGCCGTGGGCTGGGAGCACCAAGAGCAGCAGCAGCTATGCAGTTGACAGTTGTGTCATTTTGCAGGCAACTGAGAGGAGGACAGGAGAGCACAAACCCACCTCCCCACCTCTGGGCGTTTGCACAGCTGCAGGTCTAAAGGTGGGTTGGGTCCTGGCCCTCTCTGCCCTCAAGTCCCTGTGCAGAATTCATCTTTTTCTGCAGATGGAAGGGGGTTGTTTCAAGTCGTGACTGGGTACAGCTCCATTCAGGTCTATTGGGGTCCGCTGCACTGATGCAGAGATCCAGCTGAAGTGGATAAATAGGACTTTTTGCTGGATGTACATAGGTCTCATGTTCATTCCTCTCTCCACACTTTTCTTCAGATCCTCTGCTCAGCTGTTCAGAGCACCGGTGAGGGCAGCCCTGTCTCCCCCCCGCCCAACCACAGGAAAAGCGTAACCCCAGTGCCATGGGGAGAGTTATGCAGGGATGGTTCCCACTTAACAGGACTGCAGATGTCTGTTTTTAATTGATTAATGGTCCCGTTTTGTCCTTTCCAAGGGGGTGACAGACAAATACTTATTGGCTGGTTTTTGTTCTGAAGCTGATGGACACAGTAGGTTGCAAGCAGTATCATAGAAAATGGGGTCCCATGGAGGAGAAGGCAGGAGCCTAACGCACACTGAGGGGGATGGAGGCAGAGACATTTTAGCCAGGGGCCAATTCAGAATGCTTTGCAAGCATAGGACAGTGGTAAAACATGTCTTTGGAGCAAAACAACTCCACTCACTCTCTATGGATTGTATTCCTTCACCACCAGCCACACTCCCTGGCTGGGGCATGTCATGCACCTCTCTTTATATGGAGATGGTGACACATGGGAACCTACAGATGGCCATACTGGACTGGATCGAAGCTACATCTAGCTTGGGTATAGTCTCAGACAGACGTCAGTTGTGGATGCTGACTCAAAGTACGGGACTAAGAACACACGCAGGGCAAGATATTCCTCAGTACATCCTCCCCCAGCCTCAAGTAATTTTCACCTCAGGGACCTCCTCAACCAGAAGGATGGATTTCTTTTTCATAACTTCATTTCACAGCTTTTGACAGGGATGCTTTTATGCCTGCTTCAAGAGCCCCCAAGATGCACTTAATGTGGTCTCATGCCACTGTGGGGAATGAGAGCTCGTTTCCTCCAGCTGAGTGGTGAGCCCAGGAGGCTGATCCATGGTCTTGCCAGCCCACTGGGATATTGCCCAAGAACGAAGTTAATGCAGGTACTAGAAGAAATAAAGATTCCTTCTTCATTACCTTTACTGAAATACATTTATGCTAAAGTTGCACTGCATGAACCTGTTTTGAACGCTGCAAACGAGAGACAAATTTAAGCATTAAACCTCGCCCCTGCAAAGGATAATTGAAATCAATGGAGTTGTTGTCTCCCTCTGACATTGACACAGGTGCAAAGTGATGCTGCTGAGTATCCTGCTAATAAGTTGAAGCATTCTGGCAGAAGGTATGGCTCACAGATATTCTGCCTGCCCCAATGACTTTCAGTCAAGGCATCAGCATCTGGAGCATCAAAACAATGTCACTGGGGCTTTTTGAAAAATAAATAAGTAAATATTTAAAAATCACCCTCACGTTAATAAGTCTCAATATCTTAACAGGCTCTTCTGAAATCTACCCCCTCATTGCACAGTCACAAGGGAATAGATTATCAGCCAGCTGCTCCTCCATATCCTTTTTTCTTTTTTAATGTTTTCACTCCTTTTCCTCCAACTTCCTGGGATTTTCAGATCTTGTTGATCATTCAAGATGCCTCCCTATTACTCCAGCATCTCTAGTCTGCTGTCATTCAGACTTCAAATCCAGTGCTTACAGCTCCCTACTTCTGTGCTCCCCCTATGCAGAGAAAGCTGAAAAGTAGCAACATGGTTTTTTAAAGACTGACTTTCATTTTGCTGATTCTCTCCCCTAGAAAATTCCTCCCCATTCTGAAAATTTTGCAGTGGATTTTTACCTTCCAGCTCTCCCAGTGCCTTCTTTTTCCTGCAGAAGGGTGGTTACTGACTTCGGGCTGCACCAAATCAGACGTTCCTGTTCCTTCAGAGTGAGACAGGGAGGGCAGGTTGTTCCAGGAAGATGTTTGAGAAGAAAACATTTTCAGCAATTTCTGGGAAGGAAACCAGAAAGTGAGAAGGTAAGAAAGTACAGGCTTACCAAAGTAGATTTGCCCTGCTGGGCAGCACTGGCTGCCTCCTGGGATACTCACTGAATAAAAGAACTATTTTATTAGTCTCCAGTAATGATATCAAGTCAGATGAACCAACTCTGGTTTGCGTGGAAGGATGGCTCAATTGACAAGTAGCTTTGATAGTTACTCTTATCAAGGTTCATTTCAACTATTGTAAAGAATTTTCCTCTGTTTCCACTGGTGCTTCTCTATTAGTTACAAGTTTAATGCTTTCAGTAATGGTATGCATGTGCTTTGACAGAGGGTTGAGTAAACACCATGATGACAGTGAGGGCAATGTTTTCCTTGATATCATAAGATCAATTGCAGTTAAGGAATTGTTGTGGCTTCAACATGGCACGTGTTAAATAGATGGAAAGCTGTCGAGATAATGACTCTCCACGTATCACCTGTGAGCTGAGAGTCCCTGTTCACGTTCAGAAGGGTGTTGCAATGAGGTCCTACAAGGACCAGTACATGGGCTCTGTGCTATTTAATATTTATACTGATGACCCAGGAGAAAATATAAAATGATCATAGATAAAGCTTTAGGTGGCAGAAAGATCCAGGGAGATGATGGAGAGGTCTGATTGCTGTTACAAAGCAGCGTGGCTTATTTGGGAAACGGGGCATAAGCAAACTGTGCGTTGAAATAGGGGTGGGTGTGAAGCCATTCCTGCTGGAGTAAAGGCTGTATTCAGACTACAAATCAGGTGTATGGGGGTTTTAACAAAGAACAACCTTTGTGAAACGATGAATGAAGGATTCTCCATCACATAAGTTGAAAAATAATTTTTTATTATGGATTTTTTATTATGGGTACAGCCTAATCAAATGTGACACAGGGAAGTCTATGGGACAGGGGACAGACTAGATGAGCCCAACGTCCCTTTGGGACATTAAACTTCCTTGGGGTAGGGCTGTGATGCACCAGGATTAGCTGCTGATTTCCCTCACCTATACACAGGCTAAACTAACAGGGACCCAGTTCTTTCTTACTGGCAGCATTGCCATCTGATATCAATAAAATCACACAGGATCTGTTATTTTTTTTAAAAAAAATTAAAAATTGCTAAATCTGTGGCTGGGCCTTGTTCAGTTCTGCAGTGAAGGCAGCTCCTTCTGCAGCCAGTTGTGCGGCCCAAATGCTGGATTCCTGCTGCCAGCAGTCAAAGGCAGCATTTTGTGAAGATCTGTAGGGGCTGAACACGTTCTTGGGAACCTTTAGAAGCCATAGCAGCAATGAAAGGGTGTGATGAAGCCCTGGATGAGGGGAGATGTGCAGATGAGTAGATGGCTCTTAACAGTAAGCACAGCCAGATCTGGTTTTCATGTGCTATCATTAAAGCAGCAGAGCCATTTGGATGTGTGTTAGGAAAGAAGGCTGAAGTCCTGTATTTTTACCTGGGACTTCTTTCCTTTGCGCCTTTGTTCCCCTGTCCCTTTCGGGGAAGGTGTCCGTGCCTATAGTGCCCCTGGGATCACCAGAACCTGCACAGCTCCTGCGTTCACCTCCTGTCCTCCAGAGTGGAAGCAGATAACCAGATGTTTAAAACAAAAAAAAAAATTAAATTTCCTTCTCATTCCACATAGTTTCACTGCCTTTTAGCTGTGCAGTAAGAGAAGGCCTGCTGAGCTCCGACGTTCGGTGTCTCAGCCTGGGGACAGCAGTTAATGGGGAGCGCTGCTGAACTCCTCAGCGCAGCCGTTTCCCCTCCTGCCTCTCATCGGGACCGGGCTTTGCTGCTCGCCCTCGCCCGCACTTGCAAACATTCCACCTTTCAGACACACAGCCTGCTGCTGCTGTCAGGCTGCACAAGGTTTTATGTCCAGCAGAGGTGCAGATTCCAAGTTAAGGAACCAATCTATGTGATATTTAACCCAGTTTGCTCTCAGGATGCATAAGAAGAATTGGGATCACTGGCAAAGTGGCCCTGCTCCACTCTTGTTTAAAAGCCAGTGGCAATCCCTGATGTCCTGTCAGTGCCTAATTACATCCTCCTCAGGTTCAGACAGACAGAGATGTTTTCTCTCAGTGACTCTTTTTATTTCTCATCTTCCTCTGTGAACTGTCATTTAATTTTACGAGTTTCAGAAGTGATTACATGGCTGAAGTTTGGAGTCTTTGATTACACCCCGTGAGACATCTTTGCAAAAGCATCTCACACAGTCTAAGGTGTAGAGTCCAATGCCACAGAAGTACTTTTTCTTGTGGTACCTAATTAAACTCCTCGTCACAGGCATAAGCAAGTCCTGGGAGTGATGAGAAGCCATCAGTGCCTATCAAACCTGGCAGTCCAGGCTCTGACAGCACCTGCTTTGCCGACTGCCAAAAGCAAAGTAGAGTCTGGAGGAGAAAGATCACTTTATGCCTCCCCAGTTTCTTTTAGTTGCTCCCTGGCTATCTACAAGGCATCATCAGGCAGACACATATGGTCACCCTTACCTTGCAGCAGAGTGCTGCTGACATAACCTGTCTGCTGTTTCCTGCTGTGCGTGTAACACCTTAACCAAATGTCCTTTATCCTCTCTAGTGATTGGAACAAAAATAAAGGTTTGCTGGAGCAAGAAAAGAGGTTTGCAAGCTGCCACCACTGCTACATCAGCTCTGCTGTGTAATCTTACAGCTCCTCCCTGTAGCTCACAGATGGATCCTGCAGCTGTACCTGTGCTTTCCAGCTGCTATTTGCTGGCCTTTCCCTGGAAACAAGCTGCAGAGGGCTGGTCCTTGTCTCTGCCCCCCACGCACTGGGTTGCTGCATTTGCTGTGGGGCTCACAGATCTCCAACAGCCAGTGCCACACAGCCATGTGCTGGGAAGTGCTGCTGAGTCCCACAGCTCATCACACCTGTGGCCTGCAGCCGTGCCAGCAGCTCCCCTGCATGCAGCTTTATGAGAGAGCAGCCAAAATGCTTTGGAGCCTGATGAGCTGAGCTGCTCTTTATGCCTGCACAATACTGACACAGCTGCAATTAGCAGAGGCTCTGAGCCCCTCTGCCTTGCGGAAAGGCGTGTACTTATGCCCAGCAGCCAGGCAGGGACTTATTAACCTTAGAAACATGATCTGACACACCTGCCCTGCTGCAGACAGTGCCATCAGGGGGCTGAGCTGGCAGCTTCCGATCTTTTCAAACTCTTTTTGCACTTTGCTCACCGGGGCTGTCTTGCATTTTTCTTCTAGCAATTAAGTGCAGTGTTTGAAAAGCCACGAGTATGAGACATGCTCCAGCATCAAACTCAATGTGCAAAACCCTTCTGACTCTGCAAGCTGTTCAGGAGGAAAAATCTCCCTCTGGGCATGTCTCAGGGCAGCTAGCACTTGGGCCAAGACTGTGCCAGTCTTGGCATCCCAAAGCTCGCTGGAGAGGCTGTGTGGTGGGGGCAGCCTGAACCCTTGGATGCATGAGAGGAAAAGCAGACAGGTAAAGTGGTGGAGGAAGGACATGTGTATTTCAGAGTGGTTTTGCATGCTAGAAATCCTGGAGTTATCTCCAGGTGAGCTGGTTCATTTGGGAGATGATTTAAGCACAGCATTACTGAAGGAGCTGCCTGGGATGAGGCAGCAGCAGAGGTGTGGCAGTGCAGCATGACCCTGGAGTGAACTGGCCCAGTTCCCAAAGTCCTGACATCAGCACCGTTTTGGCTAAGTGGCCACAACGTGCTATTGAATGAGCTGGTCAGACACCCTGGCACATGGGTCTTCTGGATTTATACAGCACCTAGCACTGGGGCCGAGTCACCCCTCGACACCTTGGGGATCCACACCATCAAACGCATTGTCTGGACACTGGTTCTGATGAGCCCAGAGAAAGGCAGGGGCTCTCCCTGTTGCTGAGTTTCCTTCTGGGTGAAATGTGGGAATTCCCTCCCTGGGATGTGCTGTTGGCTGGTCTGGATTTCACAGGGATCTCTGCAGTGCCTGAAAAACACAGACCTCTCTCGATTCCAAGCACTGATCTTCATTATTTCTGCTCAGCCCTGTAGGACTTAGCTGCTTTGTGCTGGACGTGGGCTGGGTACAGATTTACGGTTGCTCCGTATTCCTACCCTAAGCCAACTGAAAGCGTGTTGCTCTGCTGCTTGTTGCAGGGAAGGACAGCCTCTGAATAATTTGTGCCTGCTGCTATGACACTAATTTCATATTTGTCTGCTAATATGCCTAGCCACGCACATTAAGGACTTTAAATGTGATATATGTTATTAATCCTGGTACTGACCTATAAATTTGCTCTGACTGGTTAAAGTGCTGTGGTGTCTGCCTCTCCCTGGTCTGCACACAGAGATGCTCTGTCGCTCCTGCTGTGTCCTGCAGCCCGCTGGTACAACCATAGGGAAAAGTTTAATTTGGGGCTGCTCTGAGCATCAGTCTGGCTAAGGACCTCAGAGCTGGGGTGTTCACTTAGCTGAAGCACTCAAAACCCCCGGTCAATAAAACTTGCATTAGAATCTGTTCTTCATTGAGTGTCCCTGTGCTTACAGCTTGGGGGATGCTGCAGAGACACCACCTCAGGTGGCTTCCAGAGCCTCTGTCTCCAAGGAATGCCTGAATAATGGTGCCTAAAGACAGAAAATCCCAGGGTTTCCCAGGTGTTCTGGGTCTCTGCAATGGCTGATGTTTGCATCCAGTTCTGGGCAAGGATTCATGGCAGAGCTGACCTGTCTGGGATAAGGTCCCACTATCCCCATTGCATGCTGTGCTATGTGTAACACCAGCTCATGGTGGCCAGAGGGCTGTGCTGAAGAAAGCAGATGAGATATTCATAGGATCATAGAATGCTTTGGGTTGGAAGGAGCCTTTAGAGGCCATCCAGCCCAACCCCCCTGCAGGGAGCAGGGACACCTTTAACCACATCAGGTTGCCCACAGCCCCAGCCAGCCTGGCCTTGAACATTGCCAGGGATGGGGCCTCCACCACCTCTCTGGGCAACCCAAGCCAGTGTTTCACCACCCTCATGGTAAAGAATTTCTTCCTTATAGCCAGTCTAAATCTGCCCTGGTTTAGGTTAAAACCATCACCCCTTGTCCTGTCACAGCTGGTTCTGCTAAAAAGATTTTCCCCATCTTTCCTATGGGCCCCCTTTAAGCCCTGCAAGGCTGCAATCAGGTCTGCCCGCAGCCTCCTCTGCTCCAGGCTGAACACCCCCAACTCTCCCAGCCTGTCCTCGTAGGAGAGGGGCTCCAGCCCTCGGATCATTCCCGTGGCCTCCTCTGGCCCCGCTCCAGCAGGTCGCTGTCTGTCCTGTGCTGGGGACCCCCGAGCTGGACGCAGCGCTGCAGGGGGGGTCTCAGCAGAGCGGAGCAGAGGGGCAGGATCCCCTCCCTCGACGCTGGCCACGCTGCTGGGGCTGCAGCCCAGGGTAGGGTTGGCCGCCTGGGCTGCCAGCGCACATGGCCGGGTCACGTCCAGCTTTTCTCCCACCAGTGCCCCCAGTTCCCTCTGCGCAGGGCTGCTCTCGATGCCTTCATCCCCCAGCCTGGATGGATACTGGGGGTTGCCCTGACCCAGGGGCAAGGACCTTGCCCTTGGCCTTGTTGAACCTCATGAGGTTCATACCAGCCCCCATGGTTTATACAGTAACATGCTTTTCAGAAATCAGCGTCCCATTTGCCCCCTATTACCGACACCCAGGGAGGAAGGCGACTGATGACAAATACATTATATAGACCTGTGTGAATGCTATCAGGCTGTTATTATTATCTCCTGGCTAGGTGGTTATTCTGCTCCCTTGACAATTTCTTCTATTCCATTTCTGTCAGTGGCTGTGTTTGTCAGCCTGCTGCATTAATACATGTGCTTTTGCTTCCTTGCCCCTTATTAGCTCTAGGAGCTTGGTCGGAGAAGGTAGGTTTGGTGGTTTCACCTCACATTAGAGAAGCGTGCAGCTTCTCCGCATCGCAGTGCCCTGAGGAGACAAGGGGTTGTTGGCTGACCCAAGTCCAAGGGATGTATATGCCTGTAACAGAGGTAACCTGCTGAGCCCTTTTCTGTCTCTGTGCAAATGCCATAGGCTGTTTTCTGTGCTGCTGAACACACATAAGCAAGAAACAAAAGCAACCCGGGGAGACGAGATGTGGGGAACTGGGGATGCCTGCTCTATGGGAAGCACCATCAAAAAGTATTTAAAGGGAAGGTTCACACCATCGGTAATTAATGCTCCTGTTAGATGCCCGTCTTTTTTTTTTTGAGGATCTCAAACTATGTAATTGTTGAGATCTAGGTAAAGAAGCAGTTCACAATCCATTTACTCTGTTATCTGGCCTCTGCACAGGGAGATCAGATACTTGCAGGGAAGTTGATGTGGACCCTGTGCCTCTGCTTCTCTGTGTAGCAGTGAAGTTAAGAGTACTCGTGATTCTTCACCCAGTGAGGGTGTTTAAGGAAGCCCTCGGTGACAACCCTTCTTTGACAGGTTTGTTTATGTCCTTAGGCCAGCACATCTTATACCCTTGAACTGGTAACAAGAGCGCTGCTACTGCTGTGGCACGCGTGACTCGGGTGCTCTTGGAGGGGGATTACTTAATTGCTTCCTAACATTGCATTGTTAGAAGTTTGATTCTGATCTGAAACAAGAAGAGTTTAAACTCTAGGCACCTAGACATTCAAAGCCCTCCAGCCTTCTCTGTAACCTGTCAGCTGCATCCCTTGCGTTTTACGGGCCACCAACCTGAGACTGCTGTGTTGTTTTAACACAAGCAGTGAAAAACAGAGCAAAATTCCTAAAATCTTCAGGGATTTCAATCATAGAATCCCAGTTTGGAAGGGACCTCAAGGATTATCTGGTCCAACCTTTCTAGGCAAGAGCCCAGTCCAGATGAGATGGCCCAGCACCCTGTCCAGCTGAGGCTTGAAAGTGTCCAATGTGGCAGCGTCAACCCCTCCCCTGGGGAGATTATTCCAATGGGTGACTGTTCTCATGGGGAAAAATTTCCCTCTCGTGTCCAGTCGGAATCTCCCCAAGACTAGCTTGTGTCCATGCCCCCTTGTCCTCTCCAAGTGACTCCTTGTGACAAGGGAGTCTCCATCTTCCTTGTAGCTCCCCCTTAGGTACTGGTACGTGGTGATGAGATCCCCTCGGAGCCTCCTTTGCTCAAGGTTGAACAAACCCAGCTCTCTCAGCCCATCCTCATACGGTTGAGAGAGGCTTCCCAGGCCTTGGATCACCTTGGTGGCCCTGCTCTGGACCCCTCCAGCCTGCCGAAAGCTTTTTTGTACAGTGGGGGAACAGAACTGCACACAGGATTCCAGGTGTGGCCTGACAAGCACCAAGCAGAGTGGGATGATGACTCCTTTATCTGTTTTGGTGATGCCCTTGGTGTTCCCCCCCAGCACCCTGTTGGCCTTCTTGGCCGCAGCAACACACTGCTCATTCCTATGTTGTTGGCACCAGGACCCCTAGATGCCTTTCCACAGAGCTGCTCTCCAGACAGGTCGATCCCAGCCTGTGCTGCACTCCTGGATTGTATTTTCCCAGGTGCAAGATTTGGGAATCTGGCTAAGCAAAAGCCACTCACACAGCCCTTCTCAGTGCTGCCTGTGAGGAGGCAGGAATCAATATCTGCAGGATGTTTGTATCCCTCCAGCCATTTGTCCAGCAGTGGCATCTCATCCTACCACCTGATGAACAAGCAGCCTTTCTTCCTGGGGCTTGGAAATAGAGAGATTCATATTCAAGCCCAGCCGTCTGTGCGATGTGATGCGGTGACAGCCATAAAGTTCCGAGATAGAGTTGTTACATGATTAATAACAACAGGAGCAGCTTAATAGATAAAGCCATTTCCTTTACCTGGGATCTATTCTGGGACTTACTGCTGTAGAGCTTGAATGAACGGAACAAGGATGTTATTGCTAATTAGTGTGCATGACTGCAGCCCACTACTGGAGGCTGCTGTGAAATGGTCTGTCTCACTGAGCGCCTCTCCCAGCCTCTTGCTGGAGCTTCATCCTGCCTGGCAGCCAGCGTCGCGCAGAACCAGGGCAGTTGCCGTCAGAGCCAGCTGGGAGAAGGTGGTGTCAGTCGTAGCAATTATCCGTCCTTGTTTTAAAGGGTCCAAATATATACGACTGTGTGAGGCACTCTGGTGTCATCTGCCCTACTGAAAAAAGATAAACTGTTCTTTCGTGAGGATGGTGCACGGAAATAACATCTCTCTCTTGAAATATCTGTGAGCCCATATTTTAATACCCATTTTTACCTCCCTTCAAAGAAAGAACAACATAGCACATCAATGACTGATGTCCAAGAAATCCCAACCTGTTGTTAAGCAGCCCTCAGGTTGGTACATGCTGCTGCTGACCTGATGAAAGTTATTCTGCCTCTATAAAGGCAAAAGCAACCCAATAACATCCTGAAGCATTTCCTGAGAAGCCTGCTCAGGCAATAGGGACCCATGTCACCTCTCTTATTTTGTGGCTCCTGCCTCAGACCGCTTTGCAAAGGCAGAAGTCTCCCTTGATTCCAACTTGAGAGAGGAGAGCAGGGAGCATCAGTGCTGGGAGGTGGCGGGCTCCTTCCTCTGCCAAAGCAGATGCAGGTCCCAGCATCTCCCATGTGGTAGAGTGAAAGTTGTAAATGCACTTCACCAGCTCAGAATGCTGCAGCTTTGCTAGCTGAAAGACCATGTCCTATTGCTGACACCTTCCCACAAGGGCCAAAATCCGAGCCATTGATTCTGGGCTCTGCAAAGTAAGCAGAGCCTCACTGCCAGAGAAACACACAGCCCAAATGTGGGAGGGAGAGTTTTTCCCTGTGACTTCTCCCACCTGAAAAAGCATTGCCCATGATTGCCCATGTCCCCAGCTGGGGCCGGCAGATCACTGGTGGCCCAGGAGGCTATTGGAAGTGGCCTGCATGTGCTCTCTGTGCCAAGCCAGGTGACATCATGGCCCAGGGAAATGCTAGCAGCTGGCAGCACCCTGAGGCCCAAATAATTCAGGGTGTGTGAATTTTGAAGGTTTAGAGGCAGCCTCTGCTTCACAGGATTTGTCTTACCCCAGTTTAGAAAGTGATACCTGTGTTAAGGCAAGAGAAAGAAACTCACTTGTCAGTCGCTATAGGAAGACGCCAGACCTGACCTGAGATGAAGCTCATCTAGTTCTAGGCTGGAGCCTGAAGCCAACAGTTGAGTCAAACGAAGGGTTGACAGAAGATATTACTATTGTTGTGGTGGGCATAGAAAGATCAAAGGTCTTGGCCAAGGACCTATCACCACCGCAGTGCCAGCTTGTGGCTGAAGCACCCTCCCCTCCCTTTGCAGACCTGCCTGGCCATCGGGCAGATGTCACCGTGCCCTGTCCCCATCAGCAGCTGATCCTCCCTTCTCTCCCCTTGCCCCACCACGGGGGAGGGACAGTCACCTCCCTTGCAGCTCTGCTCCGGCAGACAGCATTCCTGAAGCTCTCCCCTCATTTCCAAGCAGCACTGAGATGCATTAACTTCCTCTCCCCTTCTGCTGCAACCACTTATTTGGCTCTTGTTATTGGATTATTTATAGTAATTCTGCAAAGTGTTTTGGAATCAGTAGAAGGGCACAGTGCTAAATACAATAGCTTCACCTCGTGAGATCTGACATTTAAAAACAGGGGATCTGATTACTGAAACCAAGGGAGGCAGCAAATGGCAGGAAAAGCCCGTGGCTGTTGGCTTGCTACCATGACTCCTAAACTGCTGCCCGTGGTCTGCAGCAGGCAGGGGTGTCGCTTGCAGCCCCTGGCTTCTCTCCTGGAGCACACAGCCCGGGAGGACAATTCCAGCACCTCTTCCGAGGATACAACACGGGCTTCTTTTTCCAACACTGCCTGAAAACAACAACATGAGGCTGTGCACGCTCTTGACTGGTGGGATAAGCCTGCTATGACCCTCATTCCCGCACCCAGACCCTTCTGCTCAAGTTGGGAGGGTCAAATACATTTCTAGACCTAACCTCAAGGTTTCCAGCCAGACCCAGTCTAAAGCGAAGAGCGGCTTTGCAGCCTGCTTTCTTCTCGCAGGCGAATACCAGTGCAGAGCATGTCCAGGCTGTCTGAAATAGTGCAGCTGCCTAAAAGCTCAAGTTAATATTCACGCATCGTGCAGAATTTCAAATACATCCACCTCTCATCGGCAACGTCAAACTGTCTTGACAGTTAATGAGCTAGGCACAGACTCTAAACCAGCAAGTTGTAACTGAATAAATATGATAAACAACCTGTTTCCAGATGGCTTTTTATGTAAAACTATTTATGCAGTGTTGATAGATGGCAAATTTTATGCCAATAAATCCTCGTATTTTAAAACATTTGCCTTCTTAATTGCCCAGTTTACATGTAAAATATGTTTATGTGCATTGCTAAGTCGAAAAGTGACATGGGAACATCTCTGGACTGAGTAAGCGCTACCCCTGCAGTGGCCCATCTGTCTGGGCTCACGAGAGGAACAGTGTCACAGGAATGTCACCTGTAAAATCTTTTACACAATGGGAGTCAGACTCTGATCAAGGCTGGCATGAGAATTTGTGTTGCTGTTAAGCTCCTGTCACTTGCTAGATGGTATTTGAAGGGCACTCGAAGCCTTGACCCCCACCAGCTCCTGGGACCTTGAATGCTGCCGGGGAGGTGCCACGGGGGGGTGAAGCTGGTGCCGGGAGCAAGGCTGCGGTTTGATGGGGGGGGTCGTGCAGTCACCAGTCACAGGGCCTCTGCTTCACATCTCCACAATGGGGCATCTGGTACACCCAGACATGGTTTTGGGGTAAGCCCACTGACAGCTCTGAGATACCCCAACCCTGCGGGCATCGACATCTGGGGGAGAAGCCAGTTGCATCCCAGCCCCTGAGAGTGTCTTGCAGTCTCCTGGGACTTCTCCACTGCTGAGGGGTTCCAGCAGATCAGAGAGAGGACACTGCTACAGCAATGACAGCCCAACCCATACAGATGAGAAGACTGGAGTGAGTTTGTGTCTTTGCAGCTCACTCAGGCTCCCTGGTACCTTTTGCCGATGGGTCCTCCTGAACCAGCGGTTTTGCTCCTGCCTGTTCCTGCCACCTGCATATAGCAAGGGCAGGATCAGGACCACACACAGGTTGGCTTGTCCCTCTGTCCATCTGTGCAGTCAGTCCTCACCACTGTGTTTCGGCCAGTGGTTGTCTTCTGAGCACTTTACACTGTCCCCTAGAGGCAAACCCACCCTGCCTCTCCGTGCTTTCCAGAGCTTTCTCCAAGGCCAGACCCCCCCACTCCCCATCCTCACCCCCCTCTGGCAACACAAATTGTAGAGAGACATGCAAGATGCAGCAGGAGGCACTGAGCACCCTCCAGCTCTGCTGCTGAGCCTTATCCCCAACCACCAAAGCACATGCTGACTGCAAGGGGATCTGCCATGGGGTGCTGGCTTCATCCCAAGGAGCTGCAGGAGAGACACAGCCCTGTTAGACGTGTAGCCTTCTAGTGGAATTAGCTCATGGTTTATCTGCGTTCTCACTACTGGCTATTTGCTCTAATAGATTCAATCACGTAAAACATTAACATAAATTGACACCAGGCAGATTTATCCCTTTGAAAACGTTTACTCATTTAGGATTGCTGGTAGTCATTGGGCTCAACTCTACAGTATATGGGGTGTTTTATTTAGCCTTTAACTCATTTATTGGGTATTTATAGAAGAGGGTTTCCCTGAGCAGTAAAACCAGAGGGCTTTGCGAACAGCAGCTATGTCCTTCTGACAGGTTTATTTTGTTTTATTTCTTTAAGGGATAGCTTCGCCTCACACTGTTTTCACCTTAGCATCGCCACTAAAGTCATTAAAGCAAAGTCCGCCCCGTTGTGTCTTTGGTGCCATTCAGGCGGTGTGGTTCTGGCTGGTCCTTGCAAGGCTGGGGCTGTGGGGGAGGCAGGGCAGGTGCCAGGGCGCATCATGCGCTCCACATCTCGGCACCAGACGCGTATCCCACATGGGAAATCTGGCACCACAGGGGCAAATGTGCGGGGACAGAGGTGCTGAGTCCCTTACCTGGGAGTGGGGTGCAAACCTCTGCAGAGCCCCGTGTTACTGTTCCCTCTTCTCCAGGACTGCACAGGAGCCCCCACCACCCCCCTCTACATCACTAAAGCAGCGAGGGGTCTGGCAGCATCGCTCCCCTGGCTCGCTGCAGGGGACGGCCAACGGGACACGGCAGGAGGCACGAGGTAACGAGCAGAGACTCTGTGTCATCCTCTCAGATTTCTGGGGTATCTCCGAGGGGTTTTTTAGCTTAAAGTATAAAGCGTGCACCCAGCCAGCCTCCCATTAATCCAGGTGCCCTTATCCTGTCAAGAGAGCTAGAGCTGGAAAACTCATGTGCAAGGGCTGTGATGCTGAACTAACTTTTAATGTGGTTGCCTAATGCCTGTTCCTTAAAAACAGCCTCTTCACCAGTCGAGGTGAGGGGATTCTCTCCTACGTCTGGATGCCATGAGGGTCACTTTCTGTGCCCTGCCAGTCACTACAGCCTGTCCCAAATTTTTCACAAGGATACAGGTTCGGATCAAACAAACCATCAAAAAGGAAGATTAGTTCTGATGAGTCTCAAAAACACCAGGAAAAATAATTTTGCAGAAAACTTGAGGCATTGTCAAAATTTTCCGGTTTGATTTTCAGGCATTTTTTGTCTCTGAGTCGAGAAAGGCTTTAGTTTCAAAAGTTGATTAATCTCGGACTCACCAGCAGGCAACAAAAGAGGAAGAAAAGTCAAATATCATATATATCTGGAATTTGTGAATATGGGACATGTGAGAGCCCATACCTGTCCTTTGTTGTGCAAAAATACATGGTTTTCAAAAAAAAGCATGCTTGGCAAAAAGGTAGAGAAAAAAAAAAAAGAGTCAGAGAGAGATCTTGACTTTTCATCCCAATTTGACACGGGGATGCTTCTTTTCTTTTTTTGAAATACGAAGAATTTTTACCAGATGAGAAAACCATTTCCCACTTATGCTCCAGTTATCGCTGTGATGGGCATTTTTAGATATGATTTTGATGGGAGAAGGGGGTGGAGAGAAGTTCAGGTCCTTCTGTGTTAACGCGTACGTTCTGTGCAGCTATCAGCTGACACACTGCATTAAAACCTGAAGCATCAGGGTTATTAGGAGAGTCACATTTGCCTGGGCCAATGCAGTAGATGAAGCTCATGAGGGAGCCCACTGAAGCGGGCCACAAGATGCTCACACAGCGCTCGTGTCCATCAGGAACTTCCTAGGGAGACTGGATTCATAGAATCATAGAATCATAGAATGTTTTGGGTTGGAAGGGACCCCTAGAGGTCATCTAGTCCAACCCCCCTGCAGGGAGCAGGGACATCTTTAACCAGATCACGTTGCTCAGAGTCCAGTCCAACCTGGCCTTGAATGTTTCTAGGGATGGGGCCTCCACCACCTCTCTGGGTAACCCATGCCAGTGTTTCACTACCCTCATTGTAAAGAATTTCTTCCTTATATCCAGTCTAATCCTACCCTGGTTTAGTTTAAAACCATCCCCCCCTTGTCCTGTCACGGCTGTCCCTACTAAAAAGATTTTCCCCATCTTTCCTATGGGCCCCCTTTAAGCCCTGCAAGGCTGCAATGAGGTCTCCCTGCAGCCTCCTCTGCTCCAGGCTGAACAACCCCAACTCTCTTAAACTAGGATTGATGCACCAAAGGAAATGCAGCCTCACTTCATCTTGTTCCCCCCATTAAGGGGAGACCAAAGCACCTCATCTCCCGCCTCCATCACCATTTTCAAGTGGTCCCACAAAGCCTGGCCAAACAAGAAGGGGGTGTGGAAAGGTGACTGCCCAACCACCATGGCAGGCATGAGCTCATAAAGGAACAACTCAGCTACTGGTTCTCCCATCTCCTTTTTTCATTCCACATTTCAGTGACATTTGGGAGTCCTCTCAGATTTTAAAACACAGAGACTTTGACATTTTATTACTTGCCTGTCTCTGTTTTATGGTGATTAGGATGGGTGAAAAATTAAGGTTCCTGGAGGCTGCCGTGGAAACCTCTATTTATTCAAAGGGCACGTAAAAAATGGCTACAGCCCCTGTAGGTGACATAATGAGATTTAGGACCATTTCAGGCTCTCAGTTGCTTTGCATAACGAGCACGGTACTCCCAGTGTCAGAAGCTCAACCCCAAGACCTTTCTGTCCACCCAGTAGCTCCCATTTCATCCCCGCCATGCCTCCAGCATCCAGGGCACCCACCTGGCAGGGGCCGTGGGCACTGGGTGATGTCCAAATTCCTTCACGTTTCTCACAAGCATCCATGTGTTGCAGTTTCAAGGCAGGACGGGTGGCTAACGTACGTCGCTCAAGAGAGCACAATCCATATGTGAATGGTCCAGTAGCTGAAGTCCGCATGACACTCAGGAGACCAGCTTTCAGCTTAGACTTGCTGAAGGCAATGCAGATAACAAAGCCTATACGAGATCCTATTTTCATTCTAACTCATTTTGTGGTCCAAATGCAGATCAACATAAATTGCTCTCATCAAATTATTTTACTATAGGGTTCATATTTTAGATGCCCACAGTTCCACACCAGCTCTGGCTGGAGGAAACACTCCAAGCTAGGAAGGGGAACACCCTTCACTCTTGCCCTGGTTTGAGCTGCTGAGAAAACCAGCTCTCTAGGTGGTGAAATCCAGAATGAAAAGTATTTCTGTGCCATGAACTGCAGTGCTGACGTCAAGCTGCTGAATCAGTCTCCCAAGAACTCAGAAAAAACTACAGAGCTACAAGTGATTATACCTTCAGTCAGCCTTTGCCTACATGAGGAAAAAGGTCATTTCTTGCCCAGGAAGGTCTTGGAGAAGCCAAGGGTTTAAGCAGGTCCATCCCAGGAACAGTAAATGTCTCCAAGCCTGGCTCATTCTCCCTGGTAAAGGTGTGGTCTCACATTCCCCATTTAGGAACTGACTCCGAAAGCAAAAAGTGAGATGAATATTGGGTTTCACAGTCCTGTGGGAGACTGGACTGAGTGAGCTTGTGCTTTTATTTTTTTAGGTCTATTCTCCTTCCTGGAAGTGAGGAATTACTGAGTCATGTGCTAATGAAGTCTGTTAAGAAAAACTTCTCAGAGTCTAAGTAAGTTGCCTGACAAAGGAGTGCACCAGCCCAGGTACTGTTTTTTACCAAGATGCCCTCCTGTGAAAAAGATGAACCAGGGAAATGCGTGGCAGCCCATGGGGCAACCGTGACGCTCCAGCTTCTTCCTACAGCTGCATGAGAGTTGCTGACTCAGCGCGGGTAATGTGGGAGCTCCCTGATGGACCCCCAAATAAGAGGAAAAGTCAAAGCAATCAAACTCTTCAATTTTTTTTTTTAAAAAAATGCCTGAAAATGCAAAATGTTTCATTTTGGCTTGAACGTATTTCTATTCTGTCTTTCTTGTGAGAGTAAGAAAAACAACAAACAAACAACAACAAAAGCCAAACAACAAAAGCAAAGTGAGGCCCCCCAGCAAGAGCCTGTTGCCATGCTGCATGCGTCAATTTTCTTCTTCAGTGTTTTCAGTTCAAAATACAAAGAAACACAATGAAAAACTGTTTTCCAGGTGTTATCTGCCTTTCTCAGACTCGGGTGCGTGGCCAAGGATCCCCCACAGCTGTGGGGATGAGGACAGGCTTGTGGGGGCTGGCGGCAGTGGCGCGGCAAGGCCAAAGGCAGCTCCTCTGCGCCTGAAGGTGAGTGAAGCTCATCCCCACTGCTCCCTCCTCTCCACGTTTCTCGGTGTTGCATGGTTTTGGAGGCTCTGCCTTGTGCTCCTCCAGCTCCCAGCTGCCGTCGGGTTTCCAAGCCAGCTTTACTGCTTCGTGTGTTTACTTCTTGCTTGAATTTTAACTCCTGAGTCTTCGTAAATAGGAACTGCCTAGAGAAAACGTCAATATTCGAGTGCCTTCTCCCCCTTCAGAATACGATGCTCTTACTTAGCTCAGCCGTGGAGTCTCCTGTGCTTGTTTGAAGGATGCCAACACAATTGCCACTTGTCCTCTGAGCCCTTTGCTGACTTCACGTATTGAACGTACAAGTCTCTTCCCTTTCAGTCCAGCCAGAATCCTATTAGTTACAACATTTTTACAATTCAAGAGCCACACCAGGGGTTTGCTTAACATTCATTTGCTAGTCTTTCTAGCTCACTGGCAAGGTGTCCAATTAGTGTAAACAGCTCTTAGCTTTAGTAGAGTTAATTGTTTCACATTGCATGGTGGTGGCTGGGGAGTGCCCTATATTTCCCAAGAGGATTTTTAATTATGGCTGCTATGCTGCTGGTACTCATTCTCCTTCCCCTCCCCGAAGCTTCCCATCACCTCTCATACATGTTTTCTTCCATCTCAGCATGAGTGTGCCACCAGCATTGCTCATCCACGATTAATGTGCAACTCTCATAACCAGTCGTGGGGGATGAATTACAAAAATTGTTTTCCCCCCGTTCTTTTGTTTGTCTTTTCTGAAAAACCACTTGTGGATTCTGGCAGAAATGACACCAGCTCATACTCCCAGCCTCTGCAATTATGGGAACCATCATTAGCGAGCAGAGAAACGGGGACAGAAAATTAGAAGCACTTGGAATTTGGCTTGTAATGTTTTACTAAGAGCCTGAAACCAAGTTATTCAAGGCATGTAAAAAACCGGCTGTATCCATAGGCATAACTACAAAGGATATTTCCCTACTGGTCATGGTTTAGGGAGAGGGCCTAGAAGCCAAGGTGTAGGGGCTCAGTTTCCATATCCCAGGCAGGGACTCTCATTACATGACTATCATACAAAAGGGGCAATTACAGCCCTCACGGAAAGTCGCCGGGGGCTGGTCCCACGCGTCTGCAGGGGCTGGGGTGCTGCCTGGCCTTTCGTGGGGGCACAACACCGTGCTCATGCCATCTTCCGTTTCCCATTTTCTCAATTCCTGGTATTCTTCCAGCAAACCAGGGGGTCTTACCCCATCGCCCCCATCTGCACTTTGGACTATGGGCAAATAACGGACAAATTAAAAAATAACAAAGAAAAATGTGATGAATAAACTGGGAAACTGGGCACCTCTTCAGTGCCACTCTTCCACTAAACTAACCTCTCTCTCAGGATTAGAGAAAGAAAACCTTTTTAATCCAATTTATTTCTTGGGGTCCATTTAGTCCTTTAGCAACTTTTCCTCCAATTAAGCCAATTCTTAAATTTAAAAACTCTCTAGAAATTTAAACAAAAAAACCCCCTCTTTAGACACAAAAGGCTTTGCTATGAAAGCCTGCTAAGAAAACGTGCTGCTGTTTCCAAAGCATTTCATCTGGGAAATTCCCAGAT
>JAKFQP010000261.1:690316-764592 GCA_023375905.1 Nycticorax nycticorax
AATTAATTTATTAATTTTAAATTAAATACGTCTTATAATAAACTTAAAAGAAGGAAAGGTTTTGTTCAGCCTTTGACAAACAGTAATTTCTCACTTAGGAGAAACCCACCCCTGTGGTGTCCTCTGGCCTGGACTGTCGGAGGGCTGGCACCTCTGTGGTCCTGGGTGAACCCTGGGGGGTGGAACCAGGGGCTCAGCTCAGACGCCTCCACCCTCATTTCTGGCTGGGGGCTGCCAGTGCTCCTGGCAAGCATGAGAGCTGTGGACTTGTGCCTCAACCTTGGGCAGCCCTGTTATGGCATCTCAGTGAAAGCCTACCTTCCCTGGAAGTTTAGGATGCAAGAGAGGACCTGGGGGAGGCAGAGAGCAGGGTAGAGACACAGGCTGCCTCCTGCCGTCCCCGGTGAGCAGCTGGGGACCCCCAGGGAGAGCTTGGTCAGGCAGGAACAGGGGGAGGGGATGCAGCAGCCAGGACACCCACAGAGTCCTTCATGTCCCTCTGAGCAACCTCAGACAAAGCCCAGAAGGTTGCACAACATAGAGCTGTGCTGGTAAACAAATCTCGGCCAGGTTTCCTGGCCTGTACACTTCATATCAGAAGTTGAATGCCGTATGTTTTGCCTCCTTCACCCTGTCTTTAAGCACTGAAGAGCAGTGTTGCTCTTCCCACGGACCTCTCCAACATCTGAGTGGGAAGCTGTCACACTGCAGTGTACTTTTTTTTGGTTTTTACTTATTCATATAACTGATACAAAAGGCACAGCCACTGATGAAATGTAAGGTTTAACCAGGTACCACACAGAAAATAATGAAGACTGTCCCTGCTCCAAAGCATTTATATTTGCAGGACAGGTTAGACACAACACCAGCAAGGAGGGAAAGGAAAGAGATGCCGAGGGACTCGCACCAGTGCAATGACCTCTCTGTAGGGCAGCATGTTTAATAGTTAGCATCCTGGGGAACCGCTTGTCTCCCACTGGGGAGAGAGCAGCTTGTGAGCATCCCAGCACTTTTCTGTCACGGCTGCGCTGAGGACTGGTGGAGGCTCTCAAAGCTAAAAGGGAAAAACCAGGCACTTGCAGGACTTGTCTTTGGAATGACCCAGCTGCAGGTCCATCCTGCTCTAGCCCTTGCAGCCATGTCATCCTAAGGAGAGGGTCCCCAGGCAGGTCAGGCTGCTGGGTTTGGTTCCGGGGAAAAAATTCAGGTGAGTAACATGAATTGAGGCCAGTCACCTTGCAGGTACCCTGGGGACCTCCTTTCTCTCATCTCAGCTGGGGCCATGCCCTGCGCCCAGGCAGAGCAGCTGGAGCCTACGAGAGCTTCTGCAGGACCAGAGCTGCCACCAGCAGGAGGCTGGCAAAGCACAGAGAAGGTGTTCAGAAATCCTCACAAACCAGGCAGATCATCTGGGTCCCGTTGGCAGTTCACCATCCAGGCTGAGCCTCCTGTTGGTAGTTCATCCATGGGACCCCAGCCCCCTTCTCTGTCACTTGGCATCAGGTTTTGTACAGCAGAGACCTGGCTTTTCCCCCCTGGCCTCTCCCACCCTTCCATCTGAATAGCATTTCATCTTAAATCCCAGACCCGTGATCTCTCTCCCCATTACCCCTTTGATCATGCAGGCCCACTGTTTCTTTTCCTAATAAAGGAGCAAATTTAGCGGCTCAGGAGGAGCTAATGGACAGGTCCCTCCATCATCCTCAGAACCATTAGTGGTCACATCTCCCCTCTCAATACAGCACATTTGTATGTTTAATTTAAGAAGGTTATCTGTCAAAACCTATATCTCAAGGTAGCACTGAGCTGGATAAATATGTCAGAAACAATAGCTCCTACTGTGAGAAACAAATGTTCAGAAAATTCATAATTTGGAGGATCTCAAGACAGAGAAAATCAGGCCAAACTGACATCTCTGTTTCAGAGCCACTCACTGCACCCTCTCCACCCCCCTCTGGTGCCATGGCCAGAACAGCAGTGACAGGCAGAGACCAGCCTGGTTGTTCCTTCAGCAAAAAGAGGGCACAATCCCCTGGGGAGGACAGCAAGGGTGTGATCCCATTTTGTTATATTAATTCAGCTCTTGGCGTGGATAGGAAATGAGCAGAGAAAACGCGACTTATACACCGAAAGAAGTTGGCGTTGGTTTTAGATCCCAGGGGCTTGAGTCCATGCAGCAATGGTTTCCTACCAAAGGAGCCCAGAGGTGTTTTCCCTTTTAGATACAGATGCAGGTAAAGGTACCACCCGCAGTTCTTAAGTGCAATAAACATGGAGGTGCTCTTGTCCAGATTCATGCCTAGCCAAGACTATTGTCTACTTTCCCGACAATTTATGAAGCATAAAAGGCCAAACAGTAAATTAGATGGTCTCCCCCTGAAGTGAGAAACCAGAATTATGGCTTCCCTATGGCCATATATATGCTGGAGTCAGATAAGGGAAAGGATGCTCCAGGGGGGGACAACAAGTGGCCGGTGGAGAGAAGGGCATGAGCCACACATTGGTCAGGAGCAGCAGCTCTCATTCATGCTCAGCCTCCCCCCATAACTGACCATGGCAGGACTGGTTTGCAGTGGTGCAAGCCTATGCCTTTTAGTAATCATCCCAACCAGCTGGTTCACTTTGGGGGCCATCTGATCAATCTGTCTGCTCTGGTTTGTGTCAAGACCCTTAAGCTGTTTGGGTCCAACTTGCCATCTGCAGAGCACCCAGCATAAGGCTGCCCTAACTCCTCTGGATTTCCAGGTGTTACTGCACCAAGAAAAGCAAGCCCTGGGTTACGGAGAGCACAACCGCAGTGCAAAACCCGGCTCTTCTGAAATACAAAACAGCAAGGATTGCACACAAGTCCCTGGTAAATATGGGGACACATCCTCCTCTTTAATCCCACACTAAGACCAGTGGAATTAAATATCTCCATAGCAAATGAAGTGAGGGATGACGAGGCTGGGGGAGATGCAGCCTCTCGCAGCCCCTCCTGGTTTCCAGGGCAGAGTGTGACCCCTGTTGACCAGTGCTGAGAAATGAATCCCATGCTGGGAAAAGCAGGAGCAGCCACAGCCCCATCATAAACAAAGCCCGTTCAGCTTTTGAAGATGAATGTCTTAATCCCAGAGGTCAGTAGGCTAATGACAAGAAATATCAAAGTTAAAGGAGGCAATCGCTTCAATCAGGTAAGTGATTAAAAACAGTCTTTGAAGCACCCAAGCGTCCCTGCTGCTGCTGTCAGAAAGGGAGAGAAAAAAACTAGCCTTGGGTAAAGCTCAGCTCTTCAAAGTGTTTCCATCTGCCAGGGAGCTCAGCAGCTCCGCCTCAGAGCAGGGCATACCACTGCTCAGCGGGTGCCAAAATAGCCCAGGTCCTGACACAACATGGGGGACACGCTCAGCCACCTGAAGGATGCTCCTGGGTGCAGCGGACTCGGCAGTGGGGGGCAAACAGTATGTTTTCCCCTTGTTTTCCCTTCCCTGAGAGTATGGCATTCAAAGCCCACATTTGACTGGTGGTAAGAGCTGAATTTGGAGGATCTAGTGCCAGATGAAAGAAGCTGTAGCTGCATAATGAAAGGCACTGCAGGCTTTCCCCACTGGATCAAATTTACTCAGAGAGTCACGCAGGGTAGAGTTGTGCTGGCTTTACCCCAGATCAGTCACTTGTCTGCATGACTCCCACTCTACATCGATGTGGTCACTGTCCGTCCACCCAGTGCCAGCAGAAAGCCAGCACGAGGGCCAGCTTGATCTTCTAACTCTACAGGAAGGTGATTGGATGCTGGCAACAGGTTTGCATCGAGCTGGTGGTGCAGGATGGTGCTCAGGTTTGGCTTTAATGGATGTGGAGAGAGGCTCATCTCACTGCATCCGTTGCAGAGCTCAGGAGGGGAATAGCCTAGCCCAAGCCAGAACTAGCACTGGAGAAGAGGAAAATGTCCTCTAGTGATGCCAGAATCTCTCTTTGACTCAAACAGGAGCTGTGACGACTAAGCTAGGACGAGTTACCCAGCTCTGAGACAGTAGTGGTGCAGGGTCTTCCTCACCTCTGCACCTTCCACAAGTTACCCATAGCGGCTGCCACCCAGGAGCACACCCAGCCTGTCACCACCAGCTTGAGTAACTACAACGGGTTGTTCCTCCCCATGCAGAGGTCCTTGGAGGACAGGAGCCCTTTCAGAGTGCAGGACCGCTTAGCTAAGATTTTGGTTGGTTGCTTTTTCTCCCCCGGACCTCGGCCACTTGACCTGCCTGATCTTCCAAGCCCTCCAACTCCATCATTTTATCCTGCAAGTGCTCTGAGCCAGCCGCATGTGATGGGACAGCCTGAGTGGAGAGAAACGATCCCAGGCAGTGCGTCAGAGGGACCGCGAATTGTCCCATGAAGGATGTGGCAAGCAATTCTCTGTGGGCTTTTGGGGACGTGCTGATCAAAACCACCACCGGTATGAGCCAAGGCTTGCATCTTTATTTTGCAAAAATGAAACAGCGCTGAGGTGGAAAAACTTTGTGATCCTGCCTGTCCACGTCCCTGCCCTCTTGCGGAGCCATTGCTCAGTCTTATTTGTGAGCTGATACAGAAATGGTTTGTGGGTTCCAGTGCAATGCAGCTGTGGAAAGAGTAGCTCGTTTAGTGCTGCTGCTACCAATGGCACTGCTGCGGATTGCTGGCAGCTGGCGGAAAACTCACAGAATATTACTTCTGGAGACACTTCTTATAAATGTATGTGTTTTATTATAAAATTCACATCTCCCAGGAATTCACATCACAGGAAAGCAGTGGCAACATACAAACAGAATTGAAGGTATGGAATAATCAGGGCTTCTAACAACAGTCTTTGAAGTAGAAGATGGATTGGGATCTGTCAAAGCCTGTCAACTGGATTCAAATATTTGTGAACTGCATTTAATGTCATGGGGCTGACCAGTCTGGGGACACAATGATAACCTGCGCTGAAGGAAGCCCTTGGGCAGTTCAAACCTTCCTCCATATCCTCAACTGCTTGCAGCATGCCCCAGGGGGGAAAATTCTTCCACCATCCCAAACCTGGTGACTACTGCACGCAGCAATAAAGACCATCAGCGCTTGGCTGACAGGACCACACGCGGTGATGCTGAGCCGTGCTGGTCTGGGTGCGGATTTACAACCTCACGCTCCTGTACATTCATGCATTCGTGCCTCTGGGTACTTCTGCTGCCTTAACTGCATTTGCCAGTAACACCAAGTTACTCAGAGCAGTAAAGAAAGGAGCTGGCTGTAAAGAATTGCAGAAGGACCCGAGAGTGGGTGACCAGGCAATCAAATGATGGATTAAGTCTAATATGGATAAATGTAAAGTGATGCAGATGGGCTAATAAGCAATTCCATATTTCTAATATTGGGCGTGCAGGATGGCGATGTGAAGGCTGTAACAGACTGCTCTGCAAAAACTCAGATATGGTCAAAAAGGCAACTGAAGCAGTAGGAATTATTAGAGAACAAAATGGGGAATGTGTATTTTGGTGCTTTATGCCACTGCATAAATTCAGGGCTTGCCTGCACCTTGAAAGCTGGGCGCAGTCTGGTCTTTCTGTTTTGAAAAGAATAAAGTGGAAATGAAAAAAGTCCAGGGGAAAGCAGCAAAAGTCATCAAAGGTACGAAACAGCTTCCAAATGAGAAACAGCCAAACAGATTACGACCTTTCGGGATGGGAAACAGAAAATCAGAACAGAGAGGCACAGAAGACAGAATGTGGCACAGAGACAGTGTGACTCTTTGTGGTCTATTCTAATGCAAGAATTTGGGATCATTAAGTGAAACCAGTAATTGAAAGGTTCAAAACAAGCAAAAGGAGGCACTTTTCACACATCACATAGCTGAGCTGCGGACCTTCTCCCTGCAGGAGCCTGCAGATACGAAATTTTAGACAGGTTCAAAAAGCAGCTGGGCAAGTTCATAGAAGAATAATCCATTGAAGGCCTTTAAATTCAACAAAAACCCAAGCCTCTGGCTCAGGGAGCGCATGAGCTGCATGTTCCTGGCTCTTGGGACAATGATCAAAGGAGGTATCATTGTATTTGCTCCCTCTCACTTGCTGTCAAAGGCAGATACTGAGCTCAGTGGATTTTTGCTCCAGTCTAATACAGTTGACCTTAACTGAGCACAGTCAAGGAATACACTCTCTGATGGCTAAAAGCACTTTAATACAAATTTATCTCCTCTTTCTCAGGTTTTATGCTTGCAAGCATCCTATCTATCTCGCACTCTCCGCAGCGCATTTGGTGGATGCCAGGGGTGAAGGTCTGCAGGGCGAGGCAGGGGCTGAGCTCCGGGCATGGGGCTGCTACTCTACACTTCCTAAACGCATCTCCAGTCACCACAGGGAGCATCTTGTGCATCTTTCAGCCCTCTGAGCACTGACCAAAGCTCGTGGCTGGTGATAATGTGGTATATGGCCAGCACCAAAGTGTGGGAGGGTTTTATTGTGCAGGGTAAGAGGCTCTTGGGGGGGCAAGGGGAGGGGAAGAGTAAGGGAAGAGATGGGAAATGATAGTTCATTTTAAAAAGATGTTTTAATCAAACCCTGTAAATTAATCTAAGTGATGTTTTAACAAGATACAATTGCGAGAGGTGAGCAATGTTTCTGTCATTATGCTGTTGTGGTTGTTTTTTTTTTTTTATTTAACAACCAAAATACAGAATTCAATTTACAGGGCTTTAGCCATGGTAGATGAATTTTTATGGGATAAATTCACACTCCAGTTTTGCTATCAGGTTGCACTACGAGGAGCTGGGCCTTTTTATTATTATTAGACCAGGCTGTCAAAGCCAGTTATATTGCTCTCCTAAAACTAGATGCAAAATCACTTGCCTCTGTGCAGCATCAATAAAAATGGGGCTTTTCTTACTGCAAAATTCCTTTTTTTAATTCATGCAGAGAGAGAGTAATCTTAGCTCCCTCTTCTTTCACCCAAGCAAAGTCACAGAGGCTCTTCCAGGCAGAGGAAACTGGTGCTGGCTTCGTGCAGAACCAGGGGAACCACAGAAATGTCATCTACAGGGTGTCTCTGGAGGTCTCTGGCCCAAAGCCCTCCTCAAAGTAGGACTAGCACCAATGCTAGACCAGGTCAGCCATGGCTATACTCAGCTGAGTCTTAAAAACCTCTGAGGACAGGTACCCCATGGCCTCTCTGGGATTTGTTCCAGTGCTGCACTACCCTCCCAGAGAAGGCATATGGGTGAAAGTGTGGCACTGCTCCTTGCAGGAAAGAAATGGGGATAAAAACGTCAGCATCTTCTTATTAATACGTCTACTCTTCCTAACAACCTCCCTGGTGCAAATGCCAACTTGCACCAGATCAGGACACAGTTGCTGGCTTGAGCTGCTTGCAGAAGTGATGGACCAAAAACTTCACTTGGTTGCATCAGCCAGCAAGTAGAGTTAAGGCATTTGAAGCACCTGGTTCTTTCAAGAGGGCTGAATCACCATTCAAACTTGAATTATGGGGTGGGACACTAACACCTCCCCCAGAAAATTTCCATCAGGAGAAACCCAACTTTTCACCCTGGTCCAGGTAGGGCAGCACAGATGGCTGCACTCAGCAAACAAACCTCACGTCCAGTGCAAAGGCTTCCACCCCCCAGTTTCCATGGACACCAGCATTTGCCTTCTGCCTCCACCCCAAGAGCAAGGAAAATACCTTCAAATCAATTTTAAAGGCCTGTTCCAGTGTTTGCTCTCAAAAGAGAGAGAATAGCACCAAGATGGATACATCTTCTTCCCTTGCACAACACTCGCTATGACCCTGTCAAAGTCATTATCATTAATCAAATTAGGTGTAAGAATCTAAATAAAAAATGTGCATAGTAATTTATGCAGATTGCTGTGTAAGCTTTTAAAATGCTGGGCTGAGGGGAAAAAAAACCAACCACCACATCCACAAAATAAAACCTGCAGTTTTCTTTGCTCTAATTAAATCCATCCTGCTCTGCCTGCAGGTGCATAGACCCTTTTGCTCATCTCTTTCTGCGATCGTATTCTGTGCAAAATGACAAATTAATAACTTGAATAACAACAGTTCAACAGAAACAGCCTGATTACAAATCTTGATAGAAAAAGGTATTGTTGCAGGAGTGGTTTCCATTTAAAACACAGTAAATCAGATGTCTCTGGAGGAAGAAAAGTACAGTTTAAAAACTTATTTAAATGAAGAAATGGTAAACAGGAGAGGCAGTGCCCATTTCTCTTATTATATGGGTATGATCCAGCTACAGGAAAACCTCAGCAGAGGAGCTGGTTCAATTTACTGTTATCAGAGGGGATTAGAGCTGAAGATCCCTGTTAGCCGCAAGAGCTTTCCTGTGTTATTAACTAGGCTTGGCGGTATTTTTCCTCCTTTAGAACACAAATGAAAAACCTCTTCATTTGCAATGCACATTGGATATTTCCTGCTTTAATGCAGCATTTCTTTACTGCAGTATGACCATGAACTTCTGCTTTGATTATACTGCTCAAGAGTATACGTTGGCAAGGCAAGTCCCACGGTGCTTAGGTTATACCACATTTTGCCCAAAGCCCTAGTAGCTTCCATCAGAAGCAGGCAATGGAGGGAGCCATGAGCTCTTCCCCTTTCTCAGTGGCTGAATCATGCCCCAGTGCAATAGGACATGGCCCTGGCACTCCCAAATTCATACCAGGGGCTTCCCAGCATGGGGCAAGGGGAAGTTGTTTCATAGAATCATGGAATCATTTAGGTTGGAAAAGACCTTTAAGATCACCCAGCCCAACCATTCCCCTAACCCTGCCGTCCCACCACTAAACCCTGGCCCCAAGCACTCGTCTGCCCGGCTTTTAAATACCCCCAGGGATGGGGACTCGACCCCTGCCCTGGGCAGCCCCTTCCAGTGCCTGACAGCCCTTGCAGGGAAGGAATTTTTCCCAATGTCCAACCTAAACCTGCCCTGGTGCAACTTGACGCCATTTTCCCTCATCCCATCACCCCTTTCCTGGGAGCAGAGACCAACACCCACCTCACTACAAGCTCCTTTCAGGTTTCTCTGCTCTGTTCTCCATGATGGGGTTAACAGTACAAGACAGCCTTCCCCCCATACCTACATTGATGCTTTATCTACAGGACAGCTATTTCATAGCCAGCGGGAAGTGCTCTAATGGGCATCAGTCCAGCACCAGCAAGGAGCTCCCCATGTCAGGAGCTGCCCCTATCCTGCAGATAGATCACTGCAAAATCCTCCCACCCTGGTTTGTCAGCAGGGTGAGCTGGTGGGGCTGAGCGAGCAATGCTTCTGCCCTGCTGCCCAATGGTCCCATACTGCCCACCACCATGTTCGCCAGCCCCCAGCTCCTTTCTGCCAGTGCAGCCCGTTCCCTGAGCCCACAGGTCACCTCCAGGAATGTCTTGGGTCTATCTCACCCTTGTATTTAGTGACAACTCTTGGAAGGCTGCAGATCCACACCCCAGGTTTCCGAGGGAGCAATGCAAACCTGCAACGGGTGAGCTGCTCCCTCAGGAGCCGTCCACAGCACCGGTCCCTGTTTATTGTTTTTAATTCTCCCATTCCTTCAATTCAAGGTGGTTACAAGGACATCTGAAACCTGCATGAAGGGCAGAAGCATTCATTCCCCCACCAGCCTTCCAAACTCCAAAGGTAGTAGGACTCACATGGGATAGCTAAAGTATATTTTTTTCTCCACCTTACACAACCTGGATCGCCTCTTAGCAAAAATCTTTCCCATGAAGGGAACAGCACAGGACCTTGATGGCACTTTACTAAAGCCTTACATACGTCTTAGACAGGCCTCTCGTTGCCCCACTGGCAAAGAAAAAGCGGTGGACATCTTGAGTGTGTGACGAACCCTGCGGATCAGAGCAGTATTAATTTAATGTAAGAAAACAAGAAAGTTCCATGCCAGTCTTCCCAGCACTTCACAGAAGAGTGATAGTTTTCCACAGATCTGGAATTATTTGTCAGATGGGCTTATATTTATATTGAGTGGAATGAAATGGCTCCCTCGAAAACATTTAGCAGCACCTCTTCAATCTTATCAGGCAGTTGAAAATGCCATTCCTTTTCAGAGGAAAATGGGAGCGATTGATTTACAAAGCGAGGCCAAGGGAAGACTGCACGAGGCTGCTGGGCGGCTGAGCCAGGTGCTGGGGATGGCCAGCGGTCGTGGCACGTTCAGCAGCACCCTCAGTGGCCCAGTTTTCCCAGGCACCACCTCTGCCCCTGGGGGCTTCTCAGTGCAGCTGCCAAACCCCTTCACACAGAAGTTGTCATCTCCCAGTTTTGGCATGGGTATAGTTAGGATCTCAGAATGACACAGATCCCTTCACACGGGGTTGTGGGTTTGTGACCCACTGCTGTGGGCACTTGCCAGTGAGGGGCTTCGGTTCTCCTCTGCTCCCCTGGGAAAGCCCCACCTGTGCTAGCACACAGTGAGCACTGTGGCTGCCTGTCCCAAAATCCTGGGCTGCTGGCAGACCCTGGCTCTGCTTTCAGCATTGCACAAGCTGTGAGAAGACTCCTTCTTGTCTTTGGCACAGGCATTACTGTTCCTTTTCTCTTTTCTTTTTTTTTTATTTTAAATGTGCTTTTCTGGTCTCTTAACTTAAAGCAGAAAGCACTTTCCTTAATCATGTCTCTTTGCCACTCAGATATAAAAATTGAACCATCTGAAGGTCATTCCCTGGCTAAAAGGAGAGCAAGGGAAGAGGCACAATTTCATGTTTGCAAAGGTGAAAACAGAGAAGGGGAAGGTCAGGAACCATTTTGCACAAGAGAGGTGGTATTAACAACTAATCAGTTCCCGAAAGGGTCAGGACACAACTGCTGTCCATGCATCCATCCAAGGTCTGGATGAGGGCACACATGGAGAACTACCAGCCAGCTCCAGAGCCAGCAGGGACAGACAGGGAGGACAGGGAGCTGGAAGGATCCCACCTTGCATAAACCCACCCCAGCGGTAGCCCAGGCATGGCCTGAAAGGAGGTTGTGGTGAGGTAGGTGTTAGTCTCTGCTCCCAGGGCAAGGGGAAAGAAATGGCCTCAAGTTGTGCCAGGGCAGGTTTAGGTTGGACCTAAACGATCCTGTGATTCTGTCAGGGGCAAATGAAGTAATCATCCTGAGATCCATGGCCTGGGAAGCCCAACACCAGGCTCACAGAGGAGGCGAGAGGGGGCAGGCATGGGTGGGCCAGGAACCATCCTAGGCACCACAAAATAACAGAAACTAGTCCCCCTTTTAGGGACCAATCCCTCCTCAGTCTTACTCAAGGCTCTTTTAAGTAGCTCCTTCCCAAGAGGCTTCCCCATTGAACACCCTCCTTGTCCTCAGAACAAACACTGGGTTTATAATTAAGTGTTAATCAATATTGCCTGCATGCAGGGAACAGGAGACACACATGGGCTAAACCAGCAGCCGAGATGCAGCCACCCAGGGAGGCCATGCACAGCTGCCATAGGAGGATTTGTTTTAGAGCCAACTTAATTTAGGAGCTGGGTAACAAAATAGTAACAGAAATACGAGCGCCCATTGGGCACAAACAATTAGCAGTTCTTCATTACAGCAAAATGTAACACATGGATTGTTTTTTTCCTTTTATGTCTCCATCTCTGTTCCCACAGCAGCTCTATTAAAAAGGTGATGATTTACTTCAGAATGTGGCACAAAACAATTGCAGTTTGCTGGAAGGCTCTCACTCTGTTCCCCACCCCTGCGACTGATGCCTGGGGTTTGAAGATGCCTCTGGCTCTGCCTCGGCATGCAGGACCCATCGGCAAGCTCCGTCTGTGGGACCTGCCTCTACCTCCCCACACTGAACAGCTATGCATGGGCACTTCCACTTATTTTCGGTTTATTTTTCTCATTGTGGTGAAGAGAAGGAATGAGCCCATAGGAATGAGTGGAGGTCCTGGTGAGATAACGGTGCACTCCACATTCCTCCTCCAGGTTGGTTTTCTCACCCAGTAGAGTGAGTTGCAGCAGTCTGTAGTAATAAAAGCCTCAGATGCTGGAGTTGTGGGGCTGCAGATGGTCTGAGCTTCGTTTTTCTCATGCAGCTGAGGTGTCATATTGGGGTTTATCAGCCAACATCGCTATCCCCATTTCACAGGGAAGCCAATGCTTAGGCAGGTGAATGATGGCAGAAGGGGCCCCAGCAGCCAGACACCCAGGTCTCACAGAGCCCATCCAGGGAACAGCCATCCACAGACGTGGAGACCTGAACTGTATGAGGCCTCTCTGGCCTCCATCACCACAACGTTATTCTCGCAATGCTTCTGTCAGGTACGGGAACAAGCTGCACCCTGAAGCCCAGCGAGGTGAAGAAGTAAATCGTGCAGATGACTCGAGGTTTTAAGATGTAGCATAAAAAATGTATGTCTCCCAGATTAATGTTCGCCTGCAGTCCAGTCCTGGAGAAGTCCAGCCCCTTGGGTATCTCAGTTCTCTACTTTAAAGGTCAATTTTATCCACAAGCAAGTCTGGAAGCAGGGTATGTGCAGAGAGCCTAATTAGAGACTGCTGTAGCTACAGAAGCAGTGAGAAAGAAACCTCATGATAACACTGTCCGCTTGTCCCAGGGGCTCCCAACCAGCCCAACCACCTTCCAGCTGGCGTCTCTCATCTGAGGGATGAGCGCATGCTCTGCCTGGTATTTTGGGAGGCATCCTTTCGTCCCCTTTGCTTCAGGAACTCCCACTCCACCAGCTTTGCGTGAGGAACTTCTCAGAGCTCCTAAGTGACCACACATCACTTTTTAAGTCAACAGCAGACCCACGTCGAAGCCACATGGGTGTTTAGAAAGTGTTGCCTGCACATCCCTAGCGAGGAGCTGGACCCTGTCCCCCTCGGGAGAGGCCAGAGCAGCCCCATCCCACCTACCTGACCGCTGCCGCAGCCAAGCAGGAGCATGGTTTTTCACTCCATCAGGTAAAGTAAAATCTTCTTAGGATGCCTGTTTAAATCTCCATTCAGAAATGGAACATGGCCCAAACCTCCTCACTGACCTAATGCCAAAAGCCTGGGTGGAGGATGGAAAATGTTGCTCTTGCTGTGTCATGGTTTCTGACGGTATGTGTTTTCAACACATACAAATATCTTAAGGGTGGATGTCACGAGGACGGAGCCAAACTCTTCTCAGCGGTGCCCAGCGACAGGACAAGGGGCAATGGGCACAAACTGAAATGTAAGAGGTTTCAGCTGAATACGAGGAAAAACTTCTTCACTTTGAGGGTGACTCAGCACTGGCACAGGCTGCCCAGGGGGGCTGTGGAGTCTCCTCTGGAGATATTCAAAGCCCACCTGGATGAAGTCCTGTGTAACATGCTCTAAGAGAACCTGCTTTAGCAGGGGGGGTTGGACTAGATGATCTCCCGAGGTCCCTTCCAACTCTTGCCGTTCTGTGATTCTGATGAAAAATTATTCACTTGGAAAGCTACCCATCACATTTACCTGCTCACAGCTGTGAACCACCCAGTGATGCCCTGCATAAGCCAGCAACGTTAGCAGAGCAACATATTCTAGCTGATTTTTCATGTGATAAATGGATGGTAATAAAGACAAGCGTGCAAACAAGCAGCAAACCCTGCCAAGAAACCACAAAATCCAGCCTGGGAGCGTTCCCCAACTCCTTTGCCTCTGGCTGACCTTTCTGTCTCCCGAGGGACTTGTCCAAGCCCTGGCCAGCACCCGTTTCTCCCATACCCCCAGCTCAGCCTGTCCCACAGCGTGAGGGCAGACGGGCATTGAACAGCACGGCAATGGAGGATAACAGCCACGGGAAAGCCACCAGCCAGCAGAGTTTGGGCAGGCACACAAGGTTCCTGCATGGCCAGCCATCTGCTGCCCGGCCCTCGCCTAAGCACAGCGCCCAAGGGCCCCATGGGCTTTGCATCAAGATTTTTACTTAACTTTTCACCTTTACTGTGCCCTTGTTCTTGAATTTAATAGTGTATCAACCTGAAATCTAATACAAGGGGGAAAATAATATTATAGACCCACAATATCATAAATTGAGCAAGGACAGAAAGTCTTTCATCCTAACCCTCCCGAGCACAGGCTCTTTCATTTACCCCGGACTTACAGCATATAGGTTGGAACAAACTCATAAGAGGTAAATCACATCAGATATTACAGCAAGCCTTGGAGAAAGAGGACAGTGAGCTATTATGCTGATGTTTTGTTTGTCTTCGCAAGTGTGCTGCCATCCCACTGATTTGTATTCCCAGGGATGCAGCCCACTTGATCATTTCCCCACAGCAGGGCCCAAGGCAGTCGTCAGCTTCTGGAAGGTTTTGGTTGGACACTTGGCCCCACTGACCTTCCCCATGCTCTTCTGTCCCTCTGCCCTCTGGCTTTACACACACACCCACACTTTCCTTTAGGTAGCAGTGGAAGTTGCACTGCGGCAAGCAAATCCCCAAGGGTTGGGAGGAGGAAAAGCAGCACCAAAACCCAGCTCAAGCCCTCTGTGCCCGGACCCTCTGACCCCCGCAAAGGCAGCTGCAGTCCAGAGGCCACCATCTCCTGGAGAAAGGCATGCCCACGTGTTTTCTCAGCATGGAGGACAAAATTGCTGCAGAAATTGGAATACTAGTTTACAGCTGGGAATATGTAGGTATTTGCTTACTGAGAGAGAATCAGATTTATTTACTCAGGGTCCAGGCCTGAGTTTTGTGCTTGTATTCCCTGAATAGAGCAGGGGAAAAAAAACAGATTTTGAAGGAATATTAGAGAACTTCAAACCAACTGAACCATTTTGGAGAGCCAGTTCTGAGGTCCCTGGTACAAGACAGACATGGATATACTGGAGTGAGACCAGCAAAGGGCCAGAAAGGTGATTTAAGGCTTGGGGAGTCGGGGATATGAGGGGAGGCTGAGAGACGTGGGATGTTCAGCCTGGAGAAGGCTCAGGGGGATCTTATCCATGTGCATAAATACCTGAAGGAGAGAGTACAAAAGACAGATCGGGGTCCTTCTCAGTGGTGCCTGGGAGAGGAGAAGCTGAAACTCTGGTCAAACATAAGAAAAACATGTTTTTCGTCTGATGGCGGATAAATATGCTGCCCAGAGAACCTGTGGGTGTCCATCCTTGGAGATACACAAAACCCAGCTAGACACAGCCATGGGCAGCCTGTCTGACCCTGCTTTGAGCAGGGGGGTGGACTAGACCATCTCCGGAGGCCCCGTCCCACCCCAGCCGCTCTGCAGTGTCGCATGGGTCTCACAGAAATCTGTGATTCTCGTGGCTAATCAAAGCAAACATCCGAGCTCAGACTTTCCTCCCGAGCGCTTGGAACAAACTGCTCACTGACAACCCACAGAGCAGGAAGGAACATTAACAATCATCCAAGAAGTACTTTTTGAATAACAAATAAACATGAGACATTCATAAAATGCTGGCAAACAATTTATGAGCAGAAGTAGCCAAATTCATTAAATAAATTATACATTATGTTTTATGTCCCCTCAGCTCTATTAAAGATTATAAAACAATGCATATGCAGCCACAGATAAGGCTAAATTATAAATACCTGTCAAAAATAAGTGAAAGAATGTAAACATTCTGTGAGCAGTCAATCAGTAGAAATCATCTGTAAATATAGTATTGTATTGCATAATTACAATGATAAACTTAATACAGCAGTCTAATAGCAAACACTCACAATTAGCTACTTAGAAATACGCCAAGGATCAATAACCATTCATTGAGCTGAACTGACAAAATATTCCAATTTTTGTTACTGCACTTATTTCCTATTTATTCCATAAACTCTGTTAAACATCTCGTTCATCTCTTTCCTTAATGAGTGTGTTTGAGACAAGCCACAGTTTGTTCTCAAACCATTTGCCGGAGGAAAAGTGATGGAGAGCAAGCAAGTTAATCCTCCTCAATCTTTTGTCCTCACCCCCCACCATTTCCTTCCCACCAAGATGTTAAGATCTATATTTTGCTCTCACACATGGCGATATAAGTTCAGTATAACAGCATCAGAGTTGCATCGATGTTGCTGAGAATTTTTCCTGTCCTTGGGGGAGAAGGATAATGCCTCAGTTTAAGCGTACAGCACTCCACCTCCTCACAGGGCTGCATGAAATGGGAGCTGAACACGTGTCCCAGAGCCAGGGGACACAAGCACAGGTTTGGTCTGATCATATCCAGCCTTGTCACCCAGGGAATCAGGTAAATCACAAGTGAGTACAGGGCAAGGACAGCACAAGGATGTGCTTTCTTCGGCTGCCGGGCCATGCATGGGATGCTCAGCATGGAGAAAGGACCAGTCTTGGGTGGATGGGGCTGTGGCATCTCCAGCCCCACCTCTGCAATCCCTTCTGGACAGACAGCAAGATCCTGGGCTTGCTGACCTTTTCCTCTTCATCCCCAAACCATTCCAAATATCTACCTCAGGTTAAGAGGAGTGTAAGCCCAGGCAGCTGGCTCCTCAGGGGACCAGATGGACACTGGGATAGCAGGCAACGCTCTGAATTTGTGTAAGAATGGTCCAGATGCCTTAGACCTAAGTCTCATGTAGCCCGCTGTCCTTGGTCTGACAGCAAGCAGCACCAGACGTCCAAGAGATAGCTCAGGAACAGCAAATTTAGGTATTTCCTTGATGTATTTTTCAGCCCTCCAGAGATCTGCAGCTTTGAGACGGAGGTGGTATTTTTATATTTAACAGCCCTCCATGGATTCTTCTCTCCATTAATTTGCTTAATTTTTTAACCAAGGTAAACTTTCTGCACCTGCTGCTTCTGCAGCAAGGGTTCCCACAGCTTAACTGCGCGCTGAGGCAAGAGGAGCCGCCTTCGCTTGGCCTTGAGCCTGTCACCTGCAGGTTTCATCAGGTGGCAGAAGATACTACCTGGAAGAGACAGTGAAATTTGGTCCCTATTCACCCTCTGCACATCAGTCAGGCTTTTACAATCTACATTTTGAGGCATGAATTTTCTCAAAAAAAGCCACTCCTAGCAGACCATATTTAACCATGTGTCTACTCGTTACAGCCTTTGGAATAGCTTCCACCAAGTTGCCTGCTGCAGATGGCAGCCTATTGCATGTAACTCCATGGACCTTTCCAATCCTTTTTAAAAAACAGCATCAGCTGTCACTTTGCAATTTGGTATTCGGGCAGCCTAGAGCAAAAGAGTACACCCTGCAGTAGGCAGGTCCATTACTTCATTCTTGATCTTGAGAGCACGCGGATGATACCATCTGGCCCTGACAATCTGCTGCTGTTCATCTTGTTATTTTTTCCTGTAACCTCCTCTAGCAGTGCTTAAAATCATGACAAGTCTCCTGTAAACAGAGCCTCTGAGGTGCAGACCTCCTCGAGCCTTGGTGGGCACAGATGCAGAACAAGCCCTGTGTTTTCTGCTATGGCTTTCACTTCTCTGAGCGCTCCTTTTACACCTGGATTGTCAAAGGCCCTAGGGGTTGTCAAGCAATTTTCCAGCTCCTGAGGGTTGAACAAACCCTTTTTTAGGGTTTTAGAGATTTTGTAAGATGCTCCTGCTCCAACGCCTTTTTTGGGGGGGCTGTGTCGCAAAGGAATTTGAGAATCCCGTTGCAAATCCTGCTCGCTACACCAGTTTGTCACGAATGTGTGTCTTTACACAATTTGATTTAGTAGCAGTTTAGAATTTATTTGTGCCTTTGCAGCACATCACAGGATTTGATTGTGATATTTTAACAGCACTCAATCAGAAGTCAATTAACAAAGTGATTCCACAAAATTAATCAAAACAGCAACTTCAACTACAGATTCAAAAATGACAAGGTTCGCTCTACTGCTGCACGGAAGAAGTACTCAAAGGGAAATTAAGTTACACTGGAGTTAGAATGATTCACAGAGAGGTTCAGAGCAGACCCCTTGCTTTCTAAACTCCTTCTCAGAGAGGAGTCAAGGTGCAGCTGGATCCAATCTTAGCCTCAGACTTGGTCAATGGTTTATGTCTAAGGATAATATGTGTCTAGCAGCAGCCTAAGACTCACTTTGTAATTAAATCACACATTTAGAGATTACTTAAATCAATGCACACATGCATACACACAGACATGATTATATTTTTGTGTGTATATATATATACAAAAAGTATACCCGCTAAATATTCCCCTTGAGTTCAGTAAAATACGTTGAATGTCTTGGCATTTCTCAACAGGTGAGGGTTGAACCTCAAGGAGAAAGAGTTTCAGCCCATGCTCCATCATCGGTCTTCAGCGATGGGCCTCTGATTTTTGAAAACTTGAGCATTTGCAAGCTCCAAGAGGCTTCCCACTCAGAGGCAGATGCTGGTTGCAGCCCGCTGCGGTCCAGGAGATCTCAAGGGGCCTCACTTTGAACCGCTGTTTGTAGGGTCATGAGGTGATTGCCTTTAGTCTTGTAAATTGTCATCCTGACCACAATCCAGCTGGTGATTACTGGAATTCCTGTACCAATGGTACCACTCTGCTGGGGTGGTGACCCAGGTGAGCCATGTTTCAAGGCTGTCAGGGGATAACTGATTTTTCCTGTTCTGCTCCCCACCTTGACCACTGTTTGTAGTATGGACAGTGACGCTCCCCGCCTCAGCCACGTAGGAGTTTCTGGTACAATTAAGGGGTGTCTGACTGACCAACTCACTACACAAAAGCTGAGGTCTGGCAGGAATTCCTGAGGTCATAAAGTGGTTGAAGAGAGAAAAAGGGGGAGGGAGGGATGCACCACCACAGGCTGTCTTTTGTGTTTTAACGTGTAACCCACCAATGTTTGCATTCTCTTCTCAGTTCCTCATCTGGATATTAATTCTATTTTTCTGAAGGTGCTTTCATATTCTCATAGTCTCCTGACTTTATGTTTATCCATGCTTTTTCTTTTTTGTTGTTTCTGAAGAGCTTTATGGAGCTGAAGGTTGAGTATCCCAGTGGGAGTGAAAGGGCTGTGGCTGCTGGAGGGGAACTCCTCTTCTTGGGGAGCTTGTCAAGGAAAGGGCAGGACCTGGAACCCTTGCCTTTGCTCCACCTCATTCAATCCCACTTGCCATCGACATGGCCTGATTATGTTTTGGGCATCTTGCACATGTACCCAGAGCACATGGTTGCCCAGATGGTTCACTATGCAGTCAGCACACCTCTGCACAAGCATGAGAGGCAAGACATACATTTCAGTTTTAGAGAGACCAGCTGGCCTTGTCTGTTCAGGGCCTTAGAATTTCACAGCCACCATGGAAAGTGGTTTTATTCTCCAAAAATTAGCTATGGAAGAAAAAAAATACATACCCTGTTCATTGCACTGTTAAAATATTTGATGACTAATTTTTTGTGACATGTATATCCAGTTATGACTTCTGCCTCTATTCCTGAACTCGTGAAGGTAAATGTCATAACAGAGATCAGCCATCATATATTGTAATGTACTTGGAGGCTAATGTCTCCACTGAAGAGTGTACATGGCAAGAATGTCTCATTTCTGAGGGTGCTTTATGTCAAGTGCTATTTCAGATGATCTCTTTGCAGCTAGGTTGGATGCCGTGTTGCTTCTTGGCAAGTACAAACTGCCCGGGTCTTAGAGTCCCAACACTGGCAGGCAGTAGGATGCATGTGCAGAGAATCTGAAGTGGCAACTCAGCCACTCATCCACCTCCTTACAAACAGCCCTTTTCTTCCCTGAGATGCCACAATAATCACTGCTCTCCCATTTGAGTTTCCTTCTCACCACAAAGCCCACAGCCATGCACCAACCTCATCCCTGGGTGCCTGGAGGCAAGGAGAGACAAGGCAGGGGAGGGGTGTATGGGTCCTGTGGGGTTTGTGTTTTGTCAAGGGTGCAGCATGAGAGAAATATGTAGGTTTAGAAGCTTTCAGGATGCCCTGGTTTGGGGGAAGAGTCAGTCAGGTTCATGCATCATGAATTATCACATCACCTTGTGTATCCTTTCAACACAAGAGTCCTGCTGTGCTTTCATCACCCACATTTTCCCATTAAGCCTGCTTAGCTTCTGGCAGACTCAAACTGGCTGACAAACCTTTACAGGAGATTAAGAACCAGAGGCACAGCAGCAGCCCTAGCTGTGGGGAAGGACTGATCTGCTCTTGAGGCCCCACCAGCTTCCTCCACTGCAGAGAGTTAGAAAAACCTGAAGGGAAAAATCCCTGATGCCCTCACTGATGGAGCAGAGATCACGCTGGGTTAACCTCTCGGCATCGAGGGTGGCTGTGTTACTCAGTCTCTGTCTTCTTTAGTATGAAACCAATTAATTTTACCAAAAGAAAACAGGTATTTTGTAAAAAAACAGTATTCCAGTATATCACATAGGATGTGCTTCTAAACAAGGGTATTAAACCTGAAAGACAGGTAGTAAAACACAGTTCCTCCACTGATAGAAATGGGGTTGCCCACCCCAAAATTGAGACACTCTTTCGCTATCAGTCACTGCTGTCCTTATCTACTGCCCCGCCCCAAGAGTCCTCTGTTTTACTTATCACAAAGATCTGCTGAGATCCCCTCGGACCCTGGACTTGAGTGGCCACTTGCATTCGCAATGAAGGTTTTTGACCGGCATCACTATTTCTGGTCGTTCTGGCTTCCTTGCTGGGAAACAATGCCATTTACGGCACAGGGCAGATGAAATCATCATCAGAAGTTGACACCTTTTTACATCCTGCTATAAAACAGGCTGCGGAAGAAGAGCAATAAATCACTGTGGTGATCACCTCCTTCAGACCGGACCTTCAGGGTTCAAAGAGAAGTGCTTGCCCCAGGACCGCTGCAGAGAAATAGCTGCTGGCTGACGGGGGATGCAAAGGGGACAGCGTCTCATCCAGAGCAATTTATCTTCCACTGCTCAAACCCCTCTGACATCCTCCCCGTGGGGTGTGCGGGAAATTGCCCATGACCTGGGCCATGTCCTCCCTCCACCATGCAGTGCAGAGCATCAGAGGCTTCAGCGTGCGCCAGGGTCACTGTCTCCTGGCTGTGGGCAGCAAACCCCGTCCCCACCTTCCCGCCCCTCTTCTCACCCCACCGCTTTCATTCTGCTCCCCTTCCTGCCCATCCCAACATGAACTAGGTGGCAACAGGGATGACAGCAAAAACTGGCCAGGGAAGGTCTTTTTGCATCCTCCCTTGGCCTCACACAGGTTTTTTCTTTTGGAAAGGCTGGACACAGCCCTGGCTGGTGAGGTGGGAAGGGAGCCGGGGTCTGGCTCAGCCCTCCCCAGCTCTCCCAGTGGGGTGGAGGGAGGCAGCAGGGCCAGGCTGGCACCATGTCCACTCATGCGTTACTGAGACGTCTTGGGAGAAATTCACAGGTCAGTAAGGGACCCAAACATGGAACATTAGTCGTTCAGGATGTAATAAAAGTGCTTTAGCTAAAAAAAATAAACCCAGCTTTAAAAAGAAGCATGAGATGAATTAATTCCAGGATTATTCCAATACCTTGCTTTGGGGGAATATACTTCACTTCTCTTTTAACTTTAATATCACATTAGAGACTGTTTTCTGGGATGGTGGGTACTGTATTCTGAATACTTTATCGCCAGACTCTGAGAGCTAGTGAAGTGTTTGGGATAATAGAAATGAATAATGTATCATGCATTCATTGCTTACCAGACTGATTTGTTTACTAATAATTTAGTTTAAAGTACATTATTGTTTTACTACTCACACACTGATTTACTTCCAAACACTGACTGAACAGATATCATTAAATTAGAATAATTTTTAACTCTAAAAATATATTGTTTACAATTTGCTCCTTAGCAAGGCACTTGGTCTGAGCTGCATATATTTGTCTCTAGGATTATGGGTCCAAAGCGATCTTCAAGCTGATTATTTCTAGGATATTTCAAGACTTTCTTTCATATCTAGGGTCCGTCCCAGCCCTCTTGTTACTCAGCTCTTCAGCAAGGAACTCAGTAAAACCAAGAAGAGTCCCTCATGAGTAAACCCTACACAAGACACTTTAAGAGCAACCAAGCCGGAGGCTCCAAGCTTTTGCCCTGGACTGACTCTTAATCCTGTGCAGAATAGCGTGCGCATCTTTCGAGATTTCTGCATATAGCTTTGCAGCACAAAAGCAGTGACAGGGAAATCCTTCAGCATATTTTGCAACACGTAACATTTCTGTGCTCGTGAAATTCCAAAGCGGAATAGCTCAAGCTTTGAAACCTCTCTCTCTAGTTAAACCTTAGTGGAATCAAGTTCCTGCACTACAGCCGAACAAAGGTGGTTCGGTTTAGGCCGTGCTGCTAATAACCGTTGCACCTACTTGCAGTAATTTCCAGTGAAGCTCAGCTAACTTTGTAGTGATACCATGAAGGTGAATATCTATTATACATGAATTTCGTTCTTCTGCAGGACCAAGGCTGCTAAATGCGTTCCTAATATTGCGTGTCGTTCAGAAGTCTAGATTATAGGACCTATGAAGAAAGATGAACAAACTGGGGCTTTTCAGCATAAAACAGAGGAGATGGGGGAAGGGGCGGGGGGGTTCAGCAACATCCTTTAAAGATGGAAAAGGCTGCTGCAAAGAGACATGCTGATTGTTTCCCATGTATGTGAAAGGTAGGAATGCATGCATTTAAAATGAAGTATGAAATATTCACTTTACTCATTTAGGAACTTTTTTTGAAAAACTTTGTAGGTCGCAGAGGACTGGAGTAGATTGTCTGGTGCAACTGCAGTGTCTCCATAGCAGGAAGCTGTAAGAAGGGGCTGGACCAGCATCCGTGGGGCGAGATGGGGCTGACTGTGCTGGGCTGGTGAAAACCTGGCTCAGCTCCGGACTCTTCCACAGCCTTTTTCCAAGCTTCTGCATTTATGACTGGGGAGCGCTGTGCTGGAGCTACGGGGAACACCATGTGTACATGTCAATGTCTTCAGAAACCTGGCTTTAAAAAGGAACAAATGGATTCTGAATTACTTATCTTTTCAGTACATGCATTTGAGATCATTAAAATGATGCTGGAAGAGGGTTCTGGATGGATTTGCTACTGGGCATGCTCAGCCTCCATGTGCTCTTAACTGAGATCTGAGACTGGTTTGGAGGAAGAGGAAGGGTCTCCTCTGTGCAGTTTGGACTACCTTCACTCAAGATAAATGGGGTCAAAGGATGTTTGTTCTGGAGGTAGGAAATTACCTCCCACTGATGTTACATCTGTTAATTTGCTACAGAGAAGAAACTGAGATTTCACAAAACCTCAGAACTGGCTCCCCAGCAGGACTGCTTGCAAATCCTCCAAAAAGAAAATCAGTGCAAGCTGTTGGGCTACGAAGAGCCCAAAGCAGGCAAACTTCTTTTTATTTTCTACTCCCCCTTCAGACTTAGGGAATTTAACAGTGTCAGAGAAGAGGAAAGCATCCTGACATTGCTCTCAGGGATAAGAACTAGGAAAAGATTGTACAGCTTACAGGATGAGAAAGAAATTAAACTGTGGCATACAAAACCCCAATATCCCAGCTGCAGGCTCATCCGCTCGGTGAAACCAATCTAATTTGTTGGACTCTTTATTCCCAAAGCCTCCTGAGACCTTGGAGTAAAAGAAAGAAGCTACCCAGAGAGAAGAGAAAGTTTTCAGCCCGGAGGAGCAAAAGGGATGTTACGTTTATTTAAAAAGAGAGAGGGGACAGTGAAAGAGAAGGCAATCTTGGGTGCCTTCAAGCACTGCTAAGCAGATCCTGGAAGATAAGTGCCAGTGTTGTCAGAGCTTGAATTTTTCTGAAATGGCTCTGATAACATTGATGGGGGAGCCATGCAGGATGGCAGTGGTTTAAAAGCCTCTGAGCTATTTTTTATGTAAATGTAGAGCAAGAGCTAGAACAGCGGTTCCCAACCTATGGCTTACGGCCAACACAGGTCCTGGGAGACCATCCTGCTTTGCTCCAGGTAACTGTGGAGGAGAAGCCTTCAGCCCAGCTAACACAGAGTGGAAGGGGCTGTGGTGCCCACAGAGCCATGGAGGGCAAAGGAGAGTAAATACACTGGTCCGTGGGGATGGGGTGGGCAGGAGGGACCAGCCTGAAAGAGGTGGAGGGAAGTCACCTGGTCACCAGGTACCCAAAAGGTTGCCTGTGGGCCAGCTTGTATGGAAAAGCACCAAGATAAAAATGCCCTAGGCTATGAAAATTATTTCCTTAACACATTGAGAAAACAGACTTTCCATATATCACGGAGAAAGCAGGCTGGTTAGTCATCTGCAATTGGCAAGTTTTCATAAACACTTGTGCTCCTGGGAGCTATCATGAATATTCCCTCAATGCAGAGGAAAGGATTCACGGTCTGCCCTGCAGACATGTGTGATTTTATATGACGAAGTGCTGCAGCTTTCACAGAATGATCAAAACCTCTACAAGATTATTCAAGAACTTAGTCACTGCTCTTTGACTCAAAACTGTACTTCTCAATGCAGTGATGATTGGACCTGAACCACAGCATCAGGTGTGCTGGAGGTCCGTAGCCTAACCTCCTGCTTGAACCAGGGCCAGTCAGAGCAACTGGTTCCAAGCTTTGCCCAGTTGAGTTTTGAATGTCTCACAGCCTCTCTGCACCCCTGGTTCAGTGTTTGATCACCCTCAGGGTGATTTTTTTTTTCCTTCTATCTAATAAGGATTTCCCTTGTTCCAGCTTGTTGACTCCCACCCTTCCACCATGTACCTCTGGGAGGAGCCTTCTCAGCACCCTTCCACCAGGTCATTGCATATGGCAATGAGGTCTCGGCCTCACCTTCTCTTCTTGGGGCTGAACGGACCCAGATCACTCAGTCTCTCCTTGTATGTCCTGTTCTCCAGCCCTGATCATTTTGGTGGCCTCTGCTGGACTCTGGATTTGCACTGGGAGCCAAAACGGCCCAGCACTGTAGATGGGGTCTCACCATTGCAGAAAAGGGGCTTTTGCCATGCTGCCTGCACTCTTGCTCATGCAGCTTTTGCAGGGGCACAGTGTTGATGCTTGACTTGTCCACCAGCAGCCCCAGGACCTTTTTCTGCAAAGCTGCCAGTGTGTCCAGCGGTGTTGGGTTATTACCTCCCAGGACAGCATTTTGCTTTTGCCTTTGTTGAACTCTGTAAGGTTCCCAACAGCCCATTTCTGCAGCCTGTCAAGGTCCCTCTAGAGAGTAGCCCCATCCTCCAGCATACCAACCATTCCTCACAAATTATGGGGAAGGCACTCCAAAGTCTGTGATGTTCAAGGAGAGCAGTTTTATTCTGCAATAGCTACAAGAACCTTGGTATGTTTCCATGCAATTTAAAATATAAATTAATAAGCTTGGTTTTAATTGAAATGGAGTGTAGTCTACATTCTGTGCTCCAAACTCTGCACAAGCTAAAATTTCTGATGCCTGACCTGCTCATATATCTAAATATCTCTTTCCTCATTCATATTAGAGCTGGTAGAATAAATATATTATTCAGTGATTTAGTCCTTCCATCCATGATCCAAAGCCATTTTCTGTGAATGTATTCATTGCTTCCTCTTGTTTGTTGACTTGTTATGTGAAGGACATTCAGCCTATATAGAGTACTTGGGAACATTTTGCTTTCTTTGCAAAACATTATATGTGGTGGGGAGGTCATCTGAGTCTCAGAGTATTGTTGCCTCCACCCAAATCTTTAAAAATGAAGGATTAGTGAATTACTAGTTGCCATACAAATACCCTTATTTATTTTTGCTCTGGGGCAAGGAAGAGCTTGTTTCCCGAAGGCTGGTGGCAGAGGAATCTTGAATTCCCCTTAATGTCAAGGGCTAAGAAGAGGGCTCTGTGGGATTTCCCCAAAACCCATATAAATTGGAAACATACATTCATGAGCACATTTGTCGTTCAGGTGGTGTTTGCATTGTATCTCACATTATGTTTGTAGATATTCTAGAGATATCTTAGATGGGTGTCTAAGGGATACCTTGAGGGGTGGGGAGGTGCAGAACTGCAGCTACTTTACTCAGGGCATCACTGAGACACACTGAGCTCAGTCCCACCCCGACACAAACCCATCCCATGCCACTGCCAGGTGAAGTTGAGCCCTTGGGAGCTCCTGAACTTGGCCTGAGCCCTTGTTGTCCCTGTGCCTGCATTCATGGAGTGTGGCAGGTCTGTACTGGAGGCCTTGGTGAGTCCATTGGGACCTCTACAGATCTACCTTCCTGATACCCCTGGGGGTAGCAGGGCAGCCCCCCTTCCCAGTGGCTGGCTGGAGCTGCTCCCACCTCTGGCAAGAAGCAGCATCCAGGTGCCAGAGATCTGCGCACCTACAGCCCAGTCCACCTCGCTAAAGAAATCCCAATCAATATTCCCCATTAGAGACCTACTGAAGTGGAAGCAATTTGGCCATGAGTAGTTGCTGGAGGTCTGATCTTCTTCCTGCTGTGGGCTGCAAAGGCTCTTAGGGTGAAAGATTTACAGCATTTTGGAGAGACAGGGTTATCCTTCATGAGATGGGAACATTGACAAGCTGGGCCTTTTCATCTTCATTCCACTCCTGAAATCCCTCTTGATTCATTACAGTTTGTCCTTCTCGTTGGTGTAATGAAATATAAATGTTTATGTTGATATATAAAGATAGCAGCATTGATTTTCTTTTCTGCAGTAGATTTGATTACTATCAAGCTTCCAAAGCCTTCCTGAGGTCTTTTTTTATTTTATTGCGACACCTTTTCAAACTCGCAGCTTTTTCCTAATTGTATTTTCTGCTGAGAGAAGCATGCGGCGGAATTTGAAAAGGATGCAGGTGAGGTCTCAGAGGGGCCGTTTCAATGCATTAAAATGTTGAGACGCTCTGCTTTTACAAAGACGGTACTCCGCAAATTACATATTTGCAAAAACTTGAGATTAAATTATAAATATAACACTGCAAGCAAAGTTCCTTCACATTTATTACTACTTCCTCTAGATTTTCATCTCATATCAGATCCCTGGGGTTTTGGAGGTTTGCTGGTACTTTGACACTATTTTCATTCCTGTTTCAGTGTATGATGCCTTCAATATGCTTATAGGAATGGATGAGTAGATGTGGGTAAAATGTACAGGTGCCTTAAACATGCTCTAAACCAGAGCCAGCTTTAAACATTTAGACAACATATTTGTCCCTCCGTGTTAAATGTGCACTAGTCTCGAACCTGAAGAAGAAACTGAAGCATTTGATACCTACAGCTCAATCCTGCACCTCAGTCTAACTGAGGTGCCTTTTACATGCCCTGATATGGACTGGAGAACGAGGAAAAAAGCAGAGGCTGAGGGTGTACTAGTGCAATATTTCAGATCCTCAAGATGCAGAAAGCACCGGAAACCTTGACAGTGCTCATGCTGTTCCAGACCTCGACATGGAAATCACCAGAGGCTGTTGGGACAATCTCTTGCACAGCTGGTCTGTTCCAGGTGCTAAGCTGGTCCTACAGCAAACACTTCCTTGTTAAGCTGCTTAGACTTATTGATTTACTTAGACAGAATGTTAATTATTATAGAACCCACGAAAAGGCTTGTTGTTTTCTTTTTGCTTAACAAACAGCATTCTCCAATTAATCTTGGCTTCGTTATGAATGCGGGAAAGATTCTTTGTAACTACCAAAGAAATTGATTTTTTCAGCTTTCAATGTGTTTATGCTCAGCACAACTTCACCATTTCCTTGTTTGCTAAAAAAAGGGATATAGATGAAGCTGGAGCAGGATTTTCCCTAGAGGTGTTCACTTAGAGATGTAAGCACTGGTTTCCCAACCGTGCCTGGAACGACATGTTTGAATAAGGGTGGATTTGAAACGTTTAAGGAAAGTAAATTTAATTCAGCTGTTTACTCAATGAGCTTTCTGGAAAGATCCTGGATGACCCTTCCCAGTCTGGCAGTACGAGAATAGTAAATGTACATAGACATGGGACTGAAGGCCAAACGTCTCTCTTGGGTTTCTTTTAATACTTACATGGCCCTGCACAAGGAATTTCAGGTTTCTGTAACCAAGTTTCTCCTCTGATCCTTTTCTTTTCCAACAGTCATGCACTGGAAATGCAATCTCAGCAAGCAAGCAGAATTTTCAGACCATTTCCATTCAAAGGAATTTTTTTTTCCCCTCACAAAAAACTGTGTACTTTATTGCTTATCTTTCTGTGAAAGGGCTAATCTTTGGGCAATTCCTGACTCAAAAATTTAAAAGTATCATTTCAAAATTGTCTAAAATTTTACCATAAGATTTTCAGATCAGGTAAAAATGCTTCAAAGGGTAAATGAAAGACTCTGATGCTCATATACTGGGAACACAAGCCAAGCTTTTCTTCAGACAGTGGCTCACTTTGCCTTTCAGATTCTTGACCTAGGGATTTTCTTTTCTGATCTTTGAATTATTTTTTTTTCTACTTCTAAGTTAAAAGAAAGTCTGTTCCATGAATTCAGTCCCTTTTTCTTTTATATTTCCCTCTACCAGCCTATTCCCTAGTTGGGGTCCCAGCTGGGGAGAGAGCTGCTGACGAGCACCCTGTTCCTCCAAGGCAATCTTCTTCTGGCTGGGATGCAGCACTGTGAGCCATCTCATGGGGTTATAGGCTGAAGCCATCCAATCCTGCCATAATAAATGAAGAAATATGGGTGGCCCCAGAATCCAGTGGCCCCACTCGCCCTATGGCTAGTGTACTTTTGGGATGTAGCAGGCCTGGAGTAAAGCCTCTTTGGATCTCCTGCCAAGGAGCCCAAACCCAAGACTATGTAATGTTTTGAGGTGTTCATCTTAAGTCCCATGACCCTTACAGAGCTGCTCTGTTTAGCATAAATGAATTTTGGAGCAGAGACTTGAACATCTCAATGCCATGTGCAATTGCCATGGGCTGGGAGGCCAGTTCCTTGCTCCTTCATTCAGTTAATGAACATATTGAGTACGATTCCTCAATGAACATATGTCCACAGTCACAGTTGTTCAGATATAAGAAGCGCAAGGAAGCAACATGACGCTGAGTGTTCCCATGTGCCCTGTGAATTCCTGGGCTGTGGAGCAAAAGCAGCACACTGAGCTGGAGCTGAAGCTGCAGCTTGCAGAAAGCCAGGCACCAAGTCCCCGAGCTGCAAATCTCATGGGCTGCAAGCCTGAGGGGAACTCCGAGCAGCTCATGGCCACCAGGACACCAGCAGTTGCATGCGTACCTGCAGGCAGAAATTTTAGTACTTCTGGGATTTTAGTGAGATAAACAGTGCTGTTTCCTGGATATTCGCACCCCCAAGATCCACTAGAGGAGGTGACAATTTAATATTTCCACAATGACAGACAATTACCTGCACGCCTTCACCAATCTAAACCTAGGCAAATGCACACTTCTTCACTTTGTATTTCTCCCCAGTCTCCTCCAAGGAGCCATCTGAATCCTAGATGAAAACTCATTCATCATTAAACACTTTGTTAGCTAGATGAGCCTGAGGGGGTGCTCATAATTGCAGTATTGTTAGGGCTGCTTTTCATTTAAAATAATTCTGGTAAAGACGCTTTCACATACGGAGTCCTGTAATTTTCCTAGTAGTGGGCTGGGGGTAAACTCCTTGCTAAGCTGACAGATGTCTTTTTCTATAAAGTCAATTACTGTAGAAAATCCACTAATACAAAGGGCATAAAGCAATTATTTGGAATTGATTTCTTATAAGCTTATGAATAGACATTTGGGCAAGTTCAAGTTTGCTGAGAGAGTTTATAATAATAGCTGTCACATTTTGCATTAGCTTTCATCCCAGGAGACTTCAAAGCACTTTACAAATCCTTAGCTTGCATCTCTAAAGAGGAAGCATGGCCCAATGCCCACTTGCCTTTTGCTTGGCAAATCCGCATTTTTCCCCCCCTTTCACCGCGGCCTTCCAGCACAATCTTTCACCAGCCTTTAAACCACAGCTGCAAAATGAGCAAAAATGCATGCTCCTTCTGCAGGGTAGCGGGAGGAGAGACACCGTGATGACCTGCAGAGGTGCAAAACAACGTGGAAGAAGTCCATTTAGACCAAGGTCAGCTCTTAGGATGAGTCTCCACTGCCCTGACTTACCCCTCTTGAAGTCAGATGCTGATTCAACCAGTCACTTTACCTGAAGCCCTTTGAAAAAATAAATTGGGATGCCAGAGGAGGGGATTGATCCTATTTGTTCACTTAAAATAAGGGAGACAACCAACTGCCGCAGGGTGCCTACTTCTCTCCATGGACTTTAAAGGAACCTATGGGTGAAGAATGTGGATGTAGACTTGCAGCTTTTCACTGTCTGAGGCTACAGGGCTCCTCCCCAATACGCCATGGAAGTCCCCGCGATTGATTCAGAGCTATGGGCGCTTTCGTTTTTAGTAGTAAAAAGCAAGTGGTGATGATAACAGCAATAACAGCGATGATAATGAGCCATGAATGTTTTCAGGAGGATGCAGGCACCTGCCAGAGAGCCAGGGAGGAAGGAAGAAAAAGGGCAACAGCCAAGTATGAACCACTGTTCAGTGGCACTGATGGATAAAAATATGGCTCAGTCTTAGCGGCTCGTTAATGGCTCTTGGTCTGTTTATGAGAAACTTTATGTGATCATTTTGCAAAGCTCTGGAGTTATCCAAAGGCAAAACCTTCACAAGGAAATGGGAATGACCTACTGCAAGAGGCTTTAATGAAGCTGTCGCTGTTATTACTGGCCTTTCCTGGCCAACACAACCAATAGCTGGGAGAGATTTCATTAAAAATCTAAATAAAGCTGAGGCTCTGTAGTAAAACTGAGGCATGTATTCCCCATACAATAAATAAATTCTGCATGTCTGTAAGGGACAAGAAGGATTCATGTTTTTATTTATTTGTTCATCTGACTCTAAGGTGAGCTTCATATTAGCGTACAGACCAGGCAGAGCAGTGCGAGCACGGACAGCACTGTGCGGAAATAAATCCATTTTTCATCTAATACCCCCTACATCTGGCATCCTGGTCTAGTTTGGTTTTGTTTGGGGGTTTTTTGCCTCAGTTCATACCATTTGAAGAACAGTTTTCACATTCTAAGTAGGCCAGATAATAACAACTAATAGACTAGATAATTGCACCATCAAGCCTGCCGCCTTGTAAGAATGAGGATGTACTACTTTAATATTTAAAAACTTTCAAAATTGTTTCAGACATATGGGGGCTTTATAATATTTACTGTGCAGCCCCTCAGAAGCCAGCCAGATGAAGTGCCAGGCTTAACTGAAGTTATTGTCATCGTGCCACTGTTTTTAAAAGGACCTGAGAAAATAGGCATTATAAAGAAATATTGACAGATTAAATAGATTCTACGATGGGAACTGGGAAATTGCTCAATTAAAGCATGTGTGTATTACAACATTAAGCAATTATTAAATTAACAGATGGCAGAGACTTCTCCGAGCTCTGAAAATGGATCCTAGCAGCACACAAATGATAAAAGGGAAATCATATGATAATGCAGACATTAATCTGAATACCCCTCTCAATCACTGGCACATGGGAATGCAGGAGATGACACTGATGCCTTGATCTCACAGTAGCAATAACAGAGTAGCCCACACGGTGATGAAAAATCTGTGCGTTTCTCCCACTCCCCCAGTTAATAGCAAAATAGTCCCCAAAAGGTGATTTTCCTTGCTCCCCAATTAGCAGCAAATCTGCTAGAGGAAAAATAATGGGGGGAGACAGGGGAACCAAGGCAGGCTAACTCACAAGTGAGGATAACATACCACCTTTTTGCCCATGATCTCAGAGGCCGGGAGTGCTCACCTGAGACAGAGAAAGCCCAAGGCCACCTTCCTCCTGTCCTGGAGGGGTCCCGGTCATATCTTGCACCCCCCGTTTGGTTCGTATTCTGGACCTCCACAACAACCTGCTCCAAAGCACGACATGGAAGCAAGCACTTTACATCTTTCTTCCTTAAACTGTTCCCCTTGCTTAAGGGATTAAATTTCACTGGAGCAAAGACTGTAATGCTGGTGAGCCACCGCATCCTCTACACGGCTCTTAAAATCTGCTAAGCAGCACGATATCCCTGATGAGAGTAGGTGGATTAAAACCTCCTGGGAAGGGGTGGTTGGAAGAGCCCTGTGACAAGCATGACAGGATACCTGTCCCTGCTCTGGACATGGAAGAGATTGAGTATGATTTTTGATCCTCAGCTGATCCTTGTCCCCTCCAGGAAAGGGGCTCTTCACTCCTTGCTGCTGGCATTTTTCTCGGCTGCAAAGATTTATTTTCTTTTAGGTCATTATTAAATCCAAGAGCAAAAGCTTGAGGAAGGCTCATTAGCCTGGAGGTAAGAACAGTCACTTGGGAAGTAGGCTTGCTTCAGGGAACAGTTAATTGTTTATACAAAGCTTCACAGTGCTGAAAAAGTGAGATTTACCGTACCAGCATCCAGGCTGTCTCCTTGGACTGCCAGTGGTCAGAGCACTTTCCTGGGCAGATGACTGATCCCTTAAATCCCCTCAAGCAGAAAGAAAATTCAGACGACACAAACTTCTCGAGTAGCTTGTAACCCCAGGCTTCCATTTTCAGCATGAAAAGTTTTGCATGAAATGGAAAACTGCATCGAACAACATGAAGTTTTTAAGATTTTCATTTTGTGGAAGATGGAGAGTGCAATGGTGGTTCAGCTCTACAAAGCTCAACAGTTTTTTGAAAAAGCTTTGGTTTGGCCATCACATGGAAAAATAAATCGATTGTTTGCACCGTTTTAGCAATTACCCCTTTTCAGGTTTAATTTATCAAAATTGGCACTCTGGAGTTAAAGCAAATCCAAGATAGCGGTTTCATTATTCTGGACCTCTTACTATCTAATAATTTCCAACACTAAAAAACACAAGTGAAATTTCCCATTTTTCCAACTTTTTTTCATTTCTGGCAAGGTCTGGTCTGCCCACAGAGCTCCCCTGGATGACAACAGGGAACATTTCATTTACCTACAGCAATCATTTTTAAGAATTAAACAGGCAATGAGCAGTTTTATACCCACACTCTGATGGTCATCAGACATCTCAAAAGTAGCTGGAAAGAAATATTAACCTTCAGAAGTATTTCACACAAGTAACAATAAGAATTCAGATATATTGGAAATGCAGAAGGGAACAGGAACCTGCTACTTGACAGCAAGAACAAATTATCAAATCTTTGACACCGTTGTTGATAGTGGAGCACACCCAAGAAAATAAATAAATGTTAGACTTATATCTTCTGATTTAAAGACAAGCCACAGCTTGGCCTAAAATTCAGAACTGTTTCACTCTTCTAGACAGGGACTGGGGATATATTATCTATGGACAACGATATGGAAAACTAACAGAGACACTTTGGAGATTTAGGAGCCAAAGTCCTGCTTTCAACAGTGACTCAGGCATGCCAAGGGCCAGATTCTCAAAGGTATTGTGGCATTCAGAGATGCAGATAGACTCTGGTTAGTCAGAGGCATAGGAGTCAGGGAAAAGGATCTTTTTTCAACCCAGATGCAATACAGTACAGATACAGGTCAGACATTTCAACCCATGATCTGAGAGCTGTGGATAGGGGAGAGCACCCAAGGGAGCTGTGAGCCTGTCCAAAGTGTCCGTAAGAAGTGACTTAGAAAATGACTTTCATCCACGCCCAGCACAATCCACAGCACCGACTTCCAAAGTGTTTACATGTCTATCCAAAGCAAAAGCAGAATCCACAGGTTGAAGATGTTTGTTTGAAAACTTCTGGTCCAGCCCATTTGGAAGACTAATATTGCAGCAAGAAGGGCAAAACAACCGTAATGATCCTACTCTCCAAAGAAATCATTTATGCTTATAGAGAAAGTAAAAAATTGAATTGGGCATTATGAAAAATTCTCTGTGTAGCTGCAACTATAACCTGGATAATTCATTTAGGCTAAATATATGGTTGTAATTGAAAATCCAAATGAGGTATGCATATGCATTGATCCATATGATTTAAATCAAGCTATAAAACATCAACATTATCCAGCAAAAGCTGCTGAAGAAATGGCAGCCAAGCAGAATATGAAATTCCAGGGAGACTGTTGCACTGGCTGGGAGGAGGACTTAATTGATTTTGACAAAGAAACCTATTTGCTGTTTAATTGATTCCTACTCTAAATTCACAGCGCTTTCAGATCTAGCAGAGAGAAGCAGCAGAATAGTGATTACCCATAGCAAATTACAGCTGGCCGGGTCCAGAATACTTCAGGCCCTGGTTATTCTCTATTTACCAAATTACTACTGTGGATTTTCAGAGAAATACTAAAATCTACTCATATAAGCACATGAATCTCTCAAAGAGTTACAAGATGATTGAAAGAGCTATTCGGACCACCTGAAAGACCGTGTGAGAAGCAGTGAGGACCCTCACTTTATTCCAGAAGTATTCACGCTCTTTGCACCTCCTTTAGGTTAACGGGAGCTGTATTTGCTGGGTTGCAAGGAGGGAGTCGGGGGTCACGAATTGCATCAGTGCTGTAAAGTCAACTTGGGAGTCCCATGAAAGCAGTGGATGACCCTTCCCAGCTTTGCAGAGGTCCATGCCATGCTTCTCCAGGACCTACCACTACCAGACTGACCTCCGGTCCATCTTCCCTGCTCCTGGAGAGAAACCATTCAGCAGCCTCATGAGTCCCAGGAGCGGCACCTTGTCTGGGTGCAGCCATGTTGCACCAGAGCCTACAGGGGTGCCGCATTTATCCTGTCTCTGATGCCTTCCAAGGGACTTCAGATATCACTGTGAAGGCTTTACCTTCAGGGAGTGGGTGAGACTGATTTTCTCCCTGTCTTAAAACAGAAAAGCAACCCCTGCAAGTCAGGCACTCCCTCATGTACGCGCCCTTTTAGACTGCGGCAGTGGGGAGTTGCACAACAAAGTTGGTGAAAATAGGAAACAGACCTCAGAAATTGTTCGAGTGGGGAAAGTCACTGAACCACCCACGTGCTGCTGCAAGCATTTATGAAGCAACACCCTGGTGTGACCTGGAAGTTGCTCAGCATAGGACCACGCTTTGTTCTTGCTGCTCCACAACCACTCTCTACCAAGCTGACAGGGATACACGTACGGGCACCAACTGCTGGAGACCGGCCAGCAAAGCTCACACAGCCCCTTTTAGGAGGGCTCATTTGCTGGGGCTGTGCCTACTCCAGGAGCAGTTGCTCCGGGAGCAAGGAGGGTCAATCCATCCTCCTGAAGCCAGCACTGGAAGCACAAACAAGCGCCCAGAAGGCCTCATCTCACTGTTGTTTAAGCCACTGTTTCCCCAGTGCCTCCCTAACAATGACCGATGGACTCGTGGAAAAGATTTTTCAATTTGAAAAATCCATTCTCATTTCAGAAATCATCTTCCTCTGAGCTCACCCATTTGTCATACGTTGCAAGGCAGAACTGGGGCTGCAGTCGGCACTGCTGGCACGCTCCTCTTTGATGGGGAAGCAAAGGTCTGTGGAAAGCTAGGATAGAAAGCATGGCAATTACAGCCTCAACAAAGAAGAATAAATCATTGACTTTGTCTCAAAATAATTGAAGAAAGGATGCTTGAAAGTGCTAAGAGGGAGGCTGGCCCTAAGAAAATATTACCACGATTATCAATACTTTAGGGCAGGTCTTATTCTTTCAGGGTTTAGACACTTCTTCCACCCCTCATTCCAAGAGCCATGTTGCCTGGAGGCCGCCTGGGAGCAGAGGCACATGAAGATGTCCAGATGCGTGGCTCCACGTTGAGGCCACCCTTCCTTGCAGATGCTGCAGAGGCAGAAATAGCACAGAGTACCACAGCTTGAAGACCTGACCTCAAACCTCTGTCCAGGGGTGGGGCTTTTCCAGAAGCCAGAAAAATTTTCTGTAGCCCCCGGGAAACATTGAAACCTCCTCCAGCTCTGCCAGTCATGGGAGCACAGATGAAAAATGACAACTATCCAGATTGCCCTTTTGCAAGATCTCCCCTAATTAAAAGCTGGATGCTGAGAAATCGCTTGTCCTCATCACAGCTGTGGCCCGAGGGACCGCATTAGGTGGCTGAACGCTTTGGTGCATCCTCTCAGGAAGACGTTCACAGCCCTGAAGGCTCCCCTTGAATTTTTTTTCCCCATAGATAAGACCTCTGTGGGCACCTAAGAAGAAAGGAGCCTCCGGTCCAATTCAAGCAGAGAAGCAGCCTGAGAATTTCCTTCCTGCTTCCAGGAGAGCAACTTCCCAAATCAAACAATCTGCAATCAAATGAGAAAGAGCAAAGAGAAACACAGCTTTTCAGCAAGTTTCACCAAGGTGCGTTTCCAGCAGTGTTCTTCACAGATTTCAGAGGAAGCAGAATGGGAAAAAAAGGAATTGTTAGAACTGTTTTCTTGCAGAAATACTGACCTCTGGATGTCATTGTAAGAGCTTCCCAAGGAAAGGGGCTCAGAGAGATCCAGCTACGTGAGAAGGGGGAAAGGCTGAACCCCTCCAGCTCTCTGCGGTGCCTGCCCACAGCCATCAAATAGGGAGCCACATGGGGGACCAGATAACACCAGTTAGGACACCTAACGCCAGGAAGTAACTCGTGAGCAGTGCATTGTACCCAAAATGAGAAGTACGGGGAAAAAAGATAGACAAGACCTGCACTGTGCACACTAGCCTGGTCCCACTAGGTTTACTAGTGCATGTGATTCTCAGCCCCCTCCAGCAGCCCTGCAGTGCGGATAAGCACCCCAGCACTTTGGATGCCACCCTGTATGGGGGTCCTGGCCCCCATTCCCAGGGAGCATGAGCAGCACCACAAGGAGGTGGTGGCAGGTCCTTCTGCCCTGGGCAGCAGCTGCAGCATCTCCGCTCCCAGCCAGGGCATGGTCCCCAGCACCCCCCATACAGGGAGGAGGGTCTCCCCAGCCAGTAAATGTCCATGGCATCTCTGCCTTTTGCATTTTCCTCCATCCATAAGGAGCTCTCTTCTCTGAGCTCCCTTAAGCATGCTGGCTCCTCCCAGTCATTATCTGCCAGCAGGCTCCTGGAGCTTAACCTCTAATTAGGGTGAAGAAACAAACGAGGAGATTTCCCATAACTGCTGCCTAGCACCTCCTGAAATCATGGAGAAATTGCAGCAATTGGTCTCCCTGCAAAGCCAGCAGTCGTTACCAAAATGAGTGGTTTCATTTTCCTGCTCAGGTGTCTCCTGCCTCCCTCCTGAAAATGTCCAAACAGAGGGATGACAAAAAAAACCCAAAAACCCAAAAAAAACCCCAAAAACCCCACACCTCTCTGGTTTTTCTCCAAATTGAGGTGTGTTCCAGTGAGGTGACACTAAAAGTTTCTGTACTGCACGCACATCTTTGATAAAGCAGGCAGCAAGGCTCCCCTGGGAACTGGGGAGTTTCTCTCTGGATCTGCCACACATGTTTTCCCACATTAAATCCACAGGCCATGATAAAATAAATTAGGGCTTTTCAGTTTTTCCTGAGCAGGTGGATTCTGCAGGATAAGGAAGAAATGCCTAGGCAGGCTATTAGCAAATCCAGCTCATCCTGACAAGTGAGTCCCCCTCCACCCATCACAGCAATCTTCCTTCTTGCCCAGGACCCTCACCGCCTCTTTTTACCCCACAAACCTGACCATCACGTCCTCTCCTTGGACAAAAAGACCAGCCCTGTGCAAAGGTGGACAAACGGGATGAGAGTGCTTGGGCTGACCTGCTTCAAGGGTCAGAGAGGGGAAGCCATCCTGTGGTCCTGCAAGGCTTCTTCTGCCACCACTGTGCCAGGCACAAGGAACATATCTTCTCCATATGACAGCAGCAGCAGGGACCTGGTTAAACCCAGACACCCAAGTCATGAGTTATGGGGGGGGGCAGGTGTCACCTGCTGGGTCTTCTATTCCCAGCTCACCAGAACTGTGTGCCTTCTCCCTCCAAGTTCATATTTACTTCACTCCAGTCCGGGCTTCTATTCTTTGCCCTAACCATCCATGCCTGGAGACCCTCCAGTAAATGTAAGGTTGTTATATACCACTCATCCTTCAAAGCCTCACCAATCCCACAGAAAAATACCATTTCAGGTGCTGATCCTGCTGTGTTCAAACACTGCGTTATAGATTACCCAACAGCAGGTTTTCTCTGGGCCTAGTTATGTATGAGTGGGAAAGAAAACACGATTTTTTTTAAAAAAAAAAAAAATCAAACTCTTTACTTCAGGGTCCCCTGGAGCTACAAGAGCAGAGTTCGTGCCAGGTAAAAAGAGCTCTGGGCTCTGCCAAAGGCAGCAGCCATGCTCCTGCCTAGGACAGATAAGGAGTGTTCTGTCACTGAGGTTACAAGCGTCATTAGGCTTTGCAGCAAGACCTCGCACCCCTTGCAACTGCTGGTTGTCCTGGTGTTGGCCGAGATGGAGTTAATTTTCCTCATTTAGCAGCCCTCACAGCATTGTGCTTTCTATCAGTGTGTAGAAAAGTGCCAATAACCCACCAGTATTTTGGGTCCTGTTAAGCAGCACTCACACAGCATCAAGGCTGTGTCTCTAACATTCCCCCACCACCGCCAACGGGCTGGGAAGCAGCAAGATCTTTGGAGGGGACACAGTCAAGACACTCAACCCAAACCAACCAAAGGGATATTCTATACCATATGACGTCGGCTCAGAGATAAAAGCTGAGGGAAAAGGAGGAAGAAGGGGGAAAATTCATCTTTTATGAAGTTTTGTCTTCTGGAGCAACCACTATGCACACCGAAGCCCTGCTTCCCGAGAAGGGGCTGGACATCGCCTGCTGATGGGAAGTAGAGAACAAAATCTTGCTTTCCTTTTGCTACTGCATGCGGCCTTTGCTTTTGCTTTTTATTAAACTGCCTTTACCTTGACCCATGACGTTTTTTTGTATTTTCCATCTCATTTTCTCCCCACCTGTCCTGCTGAAGAGGGGACTGATAGAGTGGCTTGGTGACACCTGGTTTCCAGTCAAGGTCAAACCATCACAACTGGGAGGTCTGGCTGCCAGCATATCCCAACCCCAGAGAAAAAGAAGACACAGGATGCAAGGCAAAACAAGACTAGTAGATGGGCAGAACCCCCAGCCTGGTGGCTTTGCCAGTGCCACTGTCACCCACCCACCCACCCCACCAGTCATAGAATCACAGAATGCTTTGGTTGGGAAGGGACCTTAAGAGGCCATCCAGTCCAACACCCCTGCAGGGAGCAGGGACATCTTTAACCAGATCAGGTTGCCCACAGCCCCGGCAAACCTGGCCTTGAACATTTCCACCACCTCTCTGGGCAACCCGTGCCAGTGTTTCACCACCCTCATGGTAAAGAATTTCTTCCTGAACCTGAGAAAATGCAACTGGAAGCAACATCACTGCCTGCAGGCTCCCAAGCTGCACCCAGGTTTGTACCTGCTGGTTTCCCCAGCCCCTTTCACAGGAGGCAGAGCTGATTCAGCCAACTCCTATGCCTAGCAGAGATGTTGCTGCAGCACTTGAAATGCATGCATTTTGCTTTGGGGGTTTTTTTTCTGCAGGAAGAGTAACCAGTCTGGAACAACATTTCCTTTATTGCTCTCTGGCTTTTGATATTGTAACTGCAACTGAGTCTTCAAAGGCCTGCCATTCCCCTAAAGGCAATGGAACAAAGAATTTCAAAGGGGAGCAGAGTGCTCGCAAGAAACATCAGAGAAGTTTCAGCCACCAGGTTTCCAAATTTCATGTCTGTTACCTGAAGGCAGCACTCAGACTGCTCAGGGATGCTAACATCGATGCAGAGCTGTGGTTTGCTGAAGCTTTAGGGAAGCAGAGGAGAAGGGATGATGTTATAGAATCAATCAGATCCCACTGTTCCCTGCACCTAAAAGCAGTTAAACCTTTAAGACCCTCACTTTTATATAAAACCAACCTGGCTTAAATACAACACTGACAACCAGGCAAAGTTTTGAACAAGCAAACAGGGGTAAACAACCAGTGTTTTGCACAGGGGAGCGTGTGATGGGGCTAACATACCCACCTTCCTCCCAGCACCACGGGGCAAAGGATGTTTAGCTCCACCACTAAGGAAGGTATAAAAATGCAAAATGTATTTGAAGATATAAATCTAGAGGGTTGGTTCAAAGGACAAAACAATTACTTACAATAACTTCCAAAAAGAGCAGTCCTCACTGGGCTGTGGTGGTTGATTGCTTACAAACAGGTTTAATGGATTCCCCCCCACACTCCACCAGTGTTTTACTGCTTTTCCCAGTAGCAATACCTCACGGACAGTCACAAGGCATGAGGATTTTGCAATCTGGCAGTGAAGCAAAAAACCCAACTAAATCATATATTGGAGTTTTCTTTCTCTGCCCTGACTTTTTTTTTTTCTTCACATAGATGCTCTGGTGAATGGGTTTCTTGGGGGAAAATGGAAACAACCAGCTCAAACCACCCTCCTGGGGCCTCTGCCCTTCACCACCTCTGTTCTGTAGAGTTTGGTCCAGTCCCTCTTTTGAGCCAAACTCTTCACAGCGATATTGATAACAGGAAGGTTGGAAAACCCCGAGCCAGGACCTGGAGAACCACCAGACCCAAAAGTGATACGTGTTGCCTGGGAAGGGCTCTCCCCTTCTTCTACACTGTTTCATTCTACAGCTTTTAAATGCGAGATGTACAAGTGTACCCAGTTTTCTTACCTGTGGTTGAGATTCTCCAATTGTGACTGTAAATCAGAGTCAGAATAAAGAAAGCCCCTGAATCCTGAGTTTTGCAACATAAAAATGTGTTTAGCCTCACATAGGAATTTGAAGAAAGTAAAACAGGAAGTGTAGAGGTCAAAGATTGCATTGAAAGCCTGGGTTGTTGGGGTTTTTTTTAATGGACTACATTGCTTATTCTTGTTTCCAGGTTTAAATTGCAAATGACACAAAAATAAGGCCCCTTGCTTCTTCAGCTCAGCCTCCACAGCCCATGCCTGGAGCAGGTGAGCAGTACTCTGTAAGCACGAGATAAGCCCCATGCCTGCTCCAATATGGCTTTAATGATGATACAGATCTGCTGTGCAGAAAGTGAAATTTTTGTAATTTTTCAGCCAGTGCAGACCCTGGAGGATGCACAATCCTACCCCAGCGCAGTGTAAGGAACACATACGTGAGGATGTCCATACAAATATGCAGCCCCTCAGCTCCTGAATGTCTTCTTGTCCTCCCATTTCCACAGAGAAGCTAACAGACTTCTAGTTCATCTCCTGCACACAAGCCCATTTGCCTGCTCATACCACCACTGCCTTTCATCCGGGAACTGCTCTGTCAACACCGGTTGTACCTGTGCATTTTGCTGTGTTTTCACCTGTACTCATCAGGTTGTACTACTTGAACTACTCTGCCAGAGACAAAGCCCAAGAGATCCTCTGCTCCTTAACCCAGCTCTGCCCAGCACCAACCTGAGCCATCCCTGGAGAATCACCAGGGAGCACTGGCAACCAAGAGAGCTCAGAAATGCTCAGGACCACCTAAAAGCTGGTCTTCCCTGCTTTACAGCCACTCCCCCAGTGGCTGGACCATCAATGAAGCATAAGAGCCTTCATGTGGTCTGCAGCTGAGGCTCCGTTGCCTTCCTTGGCACCATGGTTCAGCCTTGCTAGGAGAATGAGGGGATCCAGACCAGGGCACACCAGGAGGGAACAACCACAGCATCACATAGACCCTGTGTCATGCCCTGAGCTGCTGAGGATCAGTGGGAGGGGATGGAGCAAGACACATGTGACAGGAGACATAACAAGCAAAACAGTATTTCAAAGCCCTGAAGTTGCTTTTCTCTGTTCCACAAAATGGCAGGTGTTTCCAATCAGTTTCTTACAGGGTAAACACTGCACTTGGTTTGTAATTTGTTTGGTAAACCTTGTATTTTCAGCTATAATTATCCCATCAAGGCAGCTAAATGAAGATGACATTTAAAGTGACCTTCAGCTTACAGCTGCAATAACCATCCCACAGGAGAGGAGGGGCAGGGAGGGGAGGCAGCACACCACTCCCCAGGCGAGAGGTGCCCACGAACACACCAGCCAGATGTTCCTCCAAAATCAGCCAGTGCAGGCAGAGTGGTGTTTTAGCAAGGACAGTGTGCACAAAACCAAACCGTGTGATTTCTCTGCTAGGGAAAGGGCCCATGGAAGATAAAGGCAGTTGGCATTTTCTCAAATGGGAGAGCTCAGAACATCTTTCATCCTTGGGGATAACAGTTCCTGCAAAACTAAGGTATGTGATGATACCACCTCGCAGCATGCTCCATGCAAGAGCAGTTATATGCAGTGTACATCTCCCAGACACCCTCCTGCAAAGGAACATGTTTTTCTCCAACATTTACTTGGCAAAGGGCAGAGATTATTTTGCCTTGCACCAAGACACCCAGTGAGACAACTTGATAAGGGGGACACACACAGTGCCCTTAAATAAAGGAGCCTACCATCTGGTTCCTCTCCTGTCCTCCAGCCTTCTCCACCTTGTCCAAGTCCTGCCCCAACTGAACCCCTCTCCGTACAGCACTCCCCACTTTCCTTCTGGTTTACCCCTCCTCCCCCATATACATTGAATTCTCACCTTTAATTCAAATCCACCATTTTTCCATCCTGCCTCTCAGCTGCTCTCTCCTTGTCCCCAGCCCTCCTAATGTCTCCAACTCTCTCTCCCACCACTCTCACACGTTCCCCTTCCACATCTCCCCAGCCTTCACCTCAAACTCCTCTGCCCCCCTCCCTTACTTGCTGTTTCTTGCCCTCACTTAGCTTTCCCAGGGAGTTATTGCCTTTAATAACTCCCACACCACCATGCCCTCCCCTCCAGGGAGGTAGGACAGGACACATCAGAGGGTATGTGGGGAGAAATGGGCAGGAATCTGTCTGTCTACCAGCCTGGCCAGCCTACGCTAAGCTCCCATCAGAGCTTAGCACAAACAGACAAAAAGAAAATATCAGTACTGAGGATGGCATGCAACCCAACATGTCAGTATTTGGCTTGTTAATTATCCTCCAGATCACCTCCCCTCCAAATCCACTGCTGGAGAACCTCAAGCCATTGCTGAATCTAAATAAATACGAGTATCTGGGGGAGACCAGGAAGTCAATACTGCAAACTAACTGCTTCTGCAAATGGATTTTCATTACCATGGGGCAGGCGCCAGTGTCCAGAAAGCACCACAACAAGGGTAATTATTTGCTGGCAGTGCTCTGTGAATACAGAAGGTACTTTGCCTTGTTTGCAGCAGTAAAGGCAGCTGAGCTATCGATCAGGTCAGATGCCTGTCGCTCCTGGAGGCATCAGGGGTTTTAACAAGCCACGCAAAGACCATATTGGAATTGTCACAAGTTCACGCTTGGTTTGTAAGGCAATTTGAAACAGATTTATTGACCCCCTTCCCTCTTCTGCCATCCACAGGGTACAGAGGGAAGGAAAGCTGTCCAGCAGAGTGTTTTGCCAGCACCTGACAGAAAAGGCCCCTGGCCAGAACCTCTGAAAGACAGAAGAGTTCAATGCTGACATCAGCAAAGATTTTTAGCTGGAAAAGCATCAGTGTGCTTCAACTGGGAGTAGAGGTCACTGCAGAGTGCTGCTATTAAAAGCACTTATGTTCTTCAGCAGACAAACATATATTCTCAGGGGCTCCTAAACCCATGCTGGTCTCACCTGATCATTTCAGGTTGGCATGATCCAACTCAGAGCCCAGTGAAGTCCCTCCAGGTTTCTCCCCCAGGCACTCAAGCACTTGGTTTCCTCTACTGCAAGGAAAGGAAATGCAACAGGGAAGAGGTGGTTGGTGGGGAGAGTTACAATAGGAAAGCACAGGGCCAAGTGCTAACCAGCAAAATAGAATTTCCACCTGCCCACATTAGACAGCAACAGGAATAAGACCTAGCAGAGTAGGTCCCACAATCTGATTCTGCTCCCACACTGGCCAGTCACAGCACCCTCAGGTTTTTTGCACTAAAGGCAGAATCTTCATCCCATTTCCACTACGAGTTAATTCAAATAAACTTTGAAGGTCTTAATTCCCCAACCACAGGGATTTAAGGTCCTAGAAGTGGAACCCAGACAGCTCACACCTGAGCAGGGCCCCAAGCAGCCCTTCAGGGAGGTCACAAACTTTTTATAAGCGTAGTGTTATTTTACAGCAGGCAATAGCACAGCTTTTGCGGAAGGGGCAGTGTCCAAGTGTATCAAGAAACATGAAAGCAAAAAGGGGAAATTAAGCTCCTTCCAAGCAAATAGAGAGCTTTTGCATTTCAGCACTTGCTGAGAACTTCTGTTTTGCTATCTATTGCCTTCACAACAAAGCTGCTTGGGAAACCCTCCTTAAGTGGTTACCCTTGCCAGTTAGAGGTCATAGTAACACATTGGTTAATACCTTCTAACTCAAGTCATGAAAAATGACAAACTCTGAGTGATGCCCAAGGTAGCCTTTACCCAATGCCAGTACATTCCCTGACCCAGAAGTCCAGCATTTGAACAATGAACAGCAGGAACTGAATAATGAAAGGCAGAAGTACACAAACATGACAATTAAATAATTAAAGTGTTAAGCCAACTGGCAGAGGGAGATGAGGTGGCATCTACCAAGACAGAAACAAGGAGCAAGTGCCCCATGATTGCATTTAAAATTCAAATCAGCCTATAACTGAGCTATCACATGTGACCACAGCATAAGCAGGGAGGAACAGCAGTAGGGGAGGGTAAGATATAATCACTGGGGCTATAATTATCAGCATCAAGGAACACTACATCATTCCCAAGGGCTACTGAGAGCCAGAAGAGACACCTCAAAACATGTCTTCCCTGACAAGGTGTTTGTCTATGGTTGTCACATTACCAATGCATTTCTTAGTCTATCCAAAATGACTCAAAAATAAGCATGGATAGTCAGGAAAACAGGCTTGACTAAAATGAAGAACAACCTGGATACCCTCCCAGAGCTCAGATGAGTTTCCATCTTAACCATTGCAGAAAGCCAGTCCATTTGTCATCCCTAGCTTCTTTCCACCTTTATCATCCCACTGTCTCTGCAACACATGAGACCAGAAGAGGAAGAGCAAATAAGAAGAATGTCAAACTACACCTCGTCACAGCCAGTCTTGGCAAGAGTTTTGCCCTTCTTGCTTCCCCAAGTTAAGCAAGAGGTAAATCACACACAGAGGCTTTCACTCAGCCTCCTCCTCTCAAGTGGAGCTTTAGGACCTGCCATGAGAAGGTCATTTTAGCCTGTTGTAGTCTATGGGGACCATAGCAGCAGAAGACCCACAAAAGCCTTACAGGAACTGGGCTGTCCTGCACCAGCTCCAGCACAGGGATCCAGGGAGACCCCAGGCACAGGCAGAATTTAAGTTCCCAGCCATGACTACAGAGGGGCCCCATGGGCTGTACACCAGGCCTCCAAGGTAAGAGCAGCTGGTAGTGTTTGCAGGAAACATTTAGTCAACAAGCAAAAACATGCCCCAGTGATTCATAGGCAGCAGCAGCATTATTTGCTAGGGTAAGCACTGTATTAATATAGATCAGATGTGCTTGATATTGATTTGTCAGTGCAGCACAGGAACATCTGGCTATTTCTTAAAAAGCATCTTTAACCAGGCAAGTTTAAAACCAAGATTCAAGCACTCCTAGACAGCAAGGTGCAGCTTTGCTATTTAGAAGGCAAGATACAGCATATCTCCTACCAAGCAGCAGGACCAGCTCCAGTACTGCTTGCAGCACCCTACCAGTTCAGCTATAATTACATTACGCAGACCAGCTCTGCCTCTTCTTAAGCTCTTTGCCAGAGAGAAATTGCTTGGCAGTAATCAAAGAGCATGTAGTGGAGAGATGACCCCTGCAATTTATCTCTCAGATCTCAGCTGGTACCTTAGATTAGCTTATTATTTTGCCTTCAACACAAACTAGTTGCTACATGAAGAACAGAGCTTGGACAGTTGTCCGACAGCCTCACTGACATGCTGAGCTCAGTGAAGTTGGATACAAAGCTTTACCACATCAGGGGTCATGTTACATCAATGGAATAACTGATACCAAAACCCAAGGACCACATGGTCCTGCCACAGTACAGCACCAAGCCATTACACACAGTCATGTAGGATTACGAGTGTTGTTGGAACACCATTCATTTCTATTTAAGAGATGGGGAAGTTCCACCTCTTCACTTCTATACTCACTCTCCCCAGGAAAACCCTCTCCCAGTCTGTTTCTGACCTCCAGGAAACAACAGTTTAACCATCTTCTAAAAAAAAAAAAAAATTGAGTCTAGAAGTAGTACTCACATTGGGAGCAGATTCCAATTCCTTCCATGAAGGCAGAAGGACAAGAAGCAAGGAACAGAGTTTTCATTTAGAAGTTCAAGAGGCATTTGGTCCATCAGCCTCAGCTACATCATTGTTGGGCAAGTCTCAAAGTACTGGGCTGTTCCAGAGTCAGACAGGGCAGCTGAAGGGCTTTTAGCTCAACTGAAACATCTCCTGGTCAGGAAAGGTCAGTGCTGACAGCAAGTATCTGTCACCTACACCCTAACAGCTCTCCATCAGGGAGTCCACATCTCTCCCAGGCAGCCACTCCTGCAGCCCACTACCCCACCATGGACTGCAAAGTCTTCACTAGGTACCAGAAGACAACTACAGGAGGAGAATTAGGCCAAGGATGACTAAAGACAAGGGATGTCAGGACCCTGACAGCTCCTTACAGCTTCTCCAAGTATGGGAAAGTGCCAGGAGGGCACATAGATGCCTCCAGGTTTGGAAGAGAGAAGAAATTACAAGTTGGTACTTCCCAAGACAGTACCAGGGCTTACCAGCTGCAATCCTTATTGTATCACTGAGGGCTCACCAGTTCCTGCATCCTTGACTACACTGTCCCACATCAAGGAGTACAGTTCACATATATTGAGTAATACTCTTAAAGAGACTGCAAGAGTGAGAAGAGACAATAGGTGGGTTTGCATGCAGTAGTTTTATTTTAAGCAGTTATGACCTAGTACAAGCAGCTTCTAGGAAGAAAATTCTTTACTTTGTATACTAGCTTAGGGTTTAAAGACTGAACAGCCATCACTGAATATTGGCAGTGCCCAATACACTGATGGAGGATGTACCATGGACAGCTTTCCAGGGAGGTGGGAGCATTGCAGAGCTCAGCCACAATTCCTGAAGGCAGCCACACTCACTTAAGAGCATCCCTGCTACTTCCACCACCTTCCTTAGAAGCTCCTAAGGATTTATTTACCAGTACCCAATAGCCATCAGAGATGTGACAGCTCCACCCTCAGCTGGAGAGTGGAGTTACATAAAACTAAGACCAAGCCCTCAGAGCCATGGGCTTATCCTGTGCTCATGGCTGTACCCTTTACCCAAGGGTGGTAGAAGGTTCATGATGCCCTGTCTCTGCTGCATTCTCCTGCAAGGGTTGTTCTCCTTTCTGTGAGGTTTCCACCTCCTCCTCCCTGGGAGAGAAGGGTCCCACCAGCCAGGACAGAGGTATGTTGTTCTTCAGGTAGTCCAGCAGCTCCTCCATGTACTCCTGGATCACAGCCAGCTTCCTCTGGCTCAAGACACTGCTGGACAAGTCCTGGAAGGAGTTTGCCACCAAGAAAGAAGCATGAAGCTCCTCTATGGTGCTAAGAGATTGTTTCACCTTATCCTGGAGGCTTGAGGGAAGGCCTTGGATTGCAGACACTATTTTACAGCAGGAGATCTGCAGCTGCTGTGTGATACTGCATGCCATGAGCAGGGCCAGAGACTCCATCTCCTGGGGGTAGGCAGGAAGGACAAGATCAGGAGCGAGTTACTTCCAAAAAATGATTAAAATAAAAAAAATGAAGGGGATGCCCAGAGCCCTTTTCTTCCATCCCCAGGAGGTACCTCTGGCTCTGCAGAGCTTTCGTCTCCACTCTCTTTGGAAGACTTCCTACTCCAGTCCAGCCACATCTGGTGCAGTTTCTCCTGCCCCTCCTGAAGCTTTTGATTAAATCCTTGCTTAAACACTTCAATCTGTGACAGAAGATCAGAGTGTCAAGACAGACAAATCTGCTGGTGAGCAGCACAGCTCTTTATCATAGCAGTGAAGTTGAGACCAAGCCAATAATTTGGTCCCCCTCCTGCCAGGAAACCAGTCTTTACCTACCAGTTCAATGACACAGTGAAGCTGCGCAAGGGCCTCCTGCATGCCCTGCCAGACCTGCTTCATTCTGTCTGTTGAGCGCAGGTAGGCAAACAGGCGAAGCTCATCAGAGAGAGACCCCAGCCGCACAAAGTACCTCCTCTTCTCCTGCTGCTGCTCCACAGACATTATGTCTGCACCCTCCTCAGATGCTGCCAGTTTGGCTGGGGGAAAAGACAGTATCTGCAAGCAGCTGACCAGAGGTGCTTACCACACAGAGCAAGCAAGTATCAGGAGATCTTTGACTAGGAGCCAGGTAGCCTCCAACACAGCACTTCCCATTAGCTTCATTCCAGAGCAGTGGGGTGAGGAATAGGGTTGACCATCCCCAGTGTGATGGTTCCCATTACAGAGTCACATATACTGTTTCCTTACCTAGTTCCTCATTTCCAATGGGGAGAGAGTTGTCTTCTGTTGTCCCCAGCACAGCTTCTGCTCTGCTTATAGCCATCTGGCCTTCTCTAGAGTCCACAGCCATCACCACACTGCTGGTCACTACAGATCTGGCAGCCTCCACACCACTCTGAAGAGTGTCCTTAGTGACATCCATCACCTCCATCACTTTGCTGCTCACAGCATCCTTTGCCTCTGCCACTCTGGATGACACCAGGTCTTTTGTGTCAGATATAATCTATGGAAGAGGAGACTTATGTCAGATAAAGGAATGGGTCATGCAATACACTACAATTCTGAATTGCACTAAGAGGACAATTAGCACAGTTTCCACTAAGTATTTACTCCTGTAGGAGCTCACACTATGCACCTAGGGGCAGTTTGTTCCTCATGAGAGCCTATTTCACAAGCAAGGTAAGAAACCCTGCAAGGACTAGGTCCCTCTGCCAGCAATGGACAGCACAGCCTTTGATTCTTACCTGGTCCACTGGCTTTTGAAGGAGTGGGAGCTTTTCTCCTAGTTTATCCAAACCCTTGGAGGCATACTCACTTGCCACAGCAACTGGGGGGAAAAAAGTCAAAGCTTGTTTTTCCTGCAATGTCATCTCAAGTCCTACCTTCCATGAGCATGTTGCTCTGCATGGGTCTAGATGGGAGTCCCCAGCCAGATCACCAGGCCAGGTGTGGTTTTGTAAGCTGAATTTTTAGAGTCTCCTCATAGACCAGTTCACTTTGACAGCAACTGATTTCTACTTGTATGGACACAGTCACATGCATGGGGCCCTCTCCTGCAGCTTCTTAATCTCTTGACTAAATAAATGCATAGCCCTCATTTCTGCCCAAGCCACATCACATAGTAACTGACAGGAGGGGGATGCCCACTCTGGACTTAGAGCAAACTCAAGCCTGTCACATACTGGTTTTTTTCCAGACACATGCCATTAGGAATACCCCTTCTCTCTCCAGGAGTTTAGACCTTCTTTTCAGATGCCACAGTCATGTTCTTTAATGGCCATGGCAAACAGGACCTTTAGATGTAACAGTCCAAGAGGAGACATCTTCCTGTCACCACCACGAGCTTGTAAGAGTCTGACTATAAGCAACTACCACCTAATATTTTGGACCTTGCAAGATCAGCTTTAGGGTAGTCAGAGTCAAGCCCTGGTCCCCCAGGGAGCAACACACCATCACACTAGTTGGACTAGAACTCAGCTTTTTACCCTTCTTTCCATCACTGTAATAAAAGAACTATTCCTGGCTTGCAAAGGCACATTTCCATATCCTAGGGCTCCTTCCAGCTCTGGAAGGAGCCAGAGAGTCCCTTACAGGCAGGTGCAAGCCTGCCCTTCCACAGGGACTTACCGTGAGGCTCCAGGGTGGTGAGAACCGGCTGCATGCAGCTGGCTGTGGCTTCAGTCACACTCTTCACTCCTTTCTCTGCTGCATCACACACAGATCTGATGTAGGGGTGGCTCTCCTTAGTCGAGACATAAGCTGTAGAAGCCATCTCACAGGCAGAGCTGACCAAGGTCAGGTTAGCCACCTGATGTACCACATCCTAGAAGAGATTAAAAAATAAGCTATGAAGCCTGAAAACATGACACTGACTTTCCTATACAGTGTTGCTCCAGAACTTCCTCTTATGTTTGCCTGTTCAGGTCACCTGATCCAGTTGAGGAAGCAAGGCCTGCCCTTCTTGAAGAATTGCTTTAAAATCTGCAACTCAATTGAGAAACAAGCCATGGAACATTGACATACATGGTTGGTCTACTCTAGCTAAGTCCTTCTCTAGTGCAATGCTACCCAAGGGACAGCTGAATTTGTGAGCAGCCTCAATGCTTCTGGACCTGTATCCAGCTCCAATTCATTTGGTATAGCTATTTAATAAGCCAGTGCTCCAGGAAAAGCTTCACCAGAACAGGATCTGGTTGATTTTAAGCAGACAGACTTTACATTAGTCTGCAAGAAGCAAGCTGCTGGTCACAGGAGTAAAGTGAGTGCAGCAGGTTTCAGGACTGCTGAAAACATGAGAGCCTTTCCACAGAAGCACTGCCTGCAGTAAGCCAGGATCTTGACTTCAGAGTGAGAAGCACATCTCCTAGCCAAGAACCAGGCTATTTTGCTTAGTCTCAGAGGTTACATGCAGGGTCTTCAGGCTTACTCTTTTGCCTGTGCTGCCACCCACATTTCCAGAGAAGCTGCAGGGCACAGCCTGAGCAGCAGAAACACTCCCCCCACCACAGCAGGGCCACCTCCTTATACCTGCACCCAGGAGCTACCACTCATTGCATCTCACATGGAGCACCTACCGGCTGCTCCTCTTCCTTCACCTCCAGGGAGCTCCTGGAAGCTTCCTCTTTGTCAGGCATAGCGGACGCCATCACAGCTGAAATGCAAGAAGCACTGTGGTTTAGGAAGCTGGTAAGCCTTCCCTCCAATTTCATTAAAGGCAGAAGTTCCTTTACTGCCCATTGAGGGAAGACCCCAAAAACAGGTATCTTCCCCTTACAGAGGAAGGAAATTGTGCTACTTGCAAAGCCACCTAGAATTCAAGTTTCACATAGTTTACAGTATCAGAGGAACTAGGAGAAATTTCTTCCTCACCCAGGAAAGCTCTTATCAGAGAGACCATAGTGCTTATTATGAATATATTTAGAAGAGGTACCTGGTACCTCCTTTCTCCCCATCAAGGTTTAGATGAAGACTTGCATTAGAAGAGCTAATAACAGCAGAAACTGGGGGGCATGGAGGGGGGGTGGGCAGGGAGCTCAAAAAGTTGCTCTGCTGCTGTTAGCACACCCCAACCTGAACTAACGTTCTACTCAAAACCAGCCCAGGCTGTAGCTAACCTTTCAGGCAGGACTACAAGCAACCTTATGTTAACAAAACCTAATTCCATTCTGCAATTAAGTGAGAAACATCTTAACACAAACCAGGAATTCATAGAACAATTACAGCCTTAACACCTACAAATTCCCCCCCAAAATTTGAGAACATTACCTTTTTGTCCTATTAGAGGTAAGCAGACAACCAGTAAGAGAGAACCAGACACCACACCATGTCCCTTTATCCCTGCTCTGCCTTTTTATACCATCTGGGGAAGTGGCATAAGGAGGGACCCTTGGTGACTGACAGCTCTGGGAAGCAGCAGAAAGGAGCCAGTCTCTGTCCTGGCCAATTAGAGGTGGAATGGGGCAGAGATGGGCCCTGGTGTGGCTCATTAATTACTCAGTAATCAGGCATATACACCTCATCCTGTGTGTAGGGGAGCTGCCTTTGGAGGCCAGTGCTCCTGCAAAATTAGAGGCATTGCTGGCATGGATCATGTGCCCTCTGCGATCTTGCCTCAGATCACGCATCGTCTGGAAATGGCAATTAGTTTTGTTTCTCTTTTGGATGGGAAAAAATAACCAGAAAAGAAAAGCAAATACAGTGAAACAAATCCAGGGAAGGACTTCACACCTAATGTGGGATTCTTATTGCTTTTACCTGCTAGTGCTTGATGTTTAATGACGGAAGTAGCTGCTCAGCTTCTTCTTAGAAGCACTGGAACTCAAGTTTCTCATCCTGAAGTCCCCAGGGAGCCCTGTCTACCTGCATCTTCCACAAAGGCCTGCAGGGTGAGCATCCTGTGCGTGAGACTGATTAGTAGCCAGGTTAGACCCCTTTTTCTTGGGTTCAGTGTGTACTTTCAGGGCTGATCTGGCTTATGCCATACACCTCAGACAACCCACTTTCCTTCAAACACAATTGCATAACAGCCCACTCATCTTTGCATGCATTTTGGGAGTTGCAGCTTCCATTCATCCCAGTGCTGGGGGCAGAATTTGGACACCCAGCAGCCTGGGGGAGGACCAGCCATGGTCCTTCCCCCTCGGCAGAGCTTCGTCTCGTTGCAGAATTCATCAGGTTCTCGTTCCAATTCATCAGGTCTCAGACCATGCAAGGACCCTTCTGGTGGTGGTGGGCACCATTAGTGGGAAGAGGGAAGCCAGCAGTGACTGGGTCCTGCAAGGACTCTCCCTGTGTGCAATCTAGTGACTTTAAAATACAGAAGTCTTGGAAACGGCTCTTGTTTAATTTACAGAGGAGCAATTATACTGAACAATCTGTTCCAGGAGCCAGGGGTTTCCCACAGATCTGTGTCGTGGGGCTGCTTTTCTCTGGCTTCTCTGATGATTAATGAAGTCACATTGTGTCCTTTTCAGAGGAGGCATTGCCATGGATGCCCTTCCTCCTGGGCTGCCTCTTCCCCTGATTTTACTGGGATCTTGAGGTCCTTGATGTTCTCTTAAACCTGAAATCAACCGAGCAGTTCATATGTTATACGGGGAAGGGAAAACCGATAGACACATGAATGCACGCAGAATGCGGCTCTTTGACACATCAGGATAAAGAGAAGTAAGTGCACAGTGATGGAGCACAGCAGCCGATCAAGGACAAATCATCTGACAGCAGCGGAAAGGCCTGTTACAAAAGGGCAACACCATCGCTCCAAAACACAGAGCGTGGCTCAGTTTTCATGACATAGTGATTTGGTGAGATATGGTAAAAAAGAAAAAGTTAAATTCTCTGTACGGTCCCAGGGCAGCCAGCCTGGGAAGACAGCACTGTCCGTACAGTCAACGACGGAGGAAGTTGCATGCAGTCTCGTGGGGAAGCTCTGAGTGGGAGTGGGATGTCTCAGGTACCCTCTAAGTACCCTGACCCCGCTACAGGTCACTGCCTTACCTCTGTGCATGCGTTGTCCAACATCTCAGCAAGCCTGTTGTTGAGTGGGAGTTCAACACTGCATCTTTGCAGGATCAGGGTTGATGTGATTTTGTTTTGCTTGCAGGAGAACACATAAAGCGTTTGTATTATAGTCTCCATCCAAGGCCCCAGCTCCACAAATACAGTGTCTGTCATTGCCTTCATTAAAAAGAAAATCAGAAGAAAAATCTTTGAGTAGGTGGCACCCATATAACATCAGCTTGGATCTGTTCTGCTGGTTCCTGCCAGAGGAACCCAGATCCCGGTGGCAGAGAAGACAGGACTGGCACCCACCCACACATGATGTGAACTAAATTACCTTCCTTCCTTTCCAGTATTCATGAGCGTAGCCCCATGCAGCATCCATCAGGATATCATGGCAGCTGCAGAGCTTTATCTTAACAGCCAGTTTCCCCATGCAGGGAGCAGCCTGTTCCCTGCTCCCACAGCAGAGCAGGCACCCCAAGGCAGCCTGGGTCCCATCTGTCCCTCATGGCCACGGTGGGGGACAACATGCAGAGCCCCAGGAGACCCTCCACATGAACTAATCAGCACAGCCCTCCAAAACCAAAGTTATGTATCATGAAATAGCCACAGAGAACATCTGGGGTGCATTGAGTGTGGCCAGCAGGTCGAGGGAGGTTCTCCTCCCCCTCTACTCTGCCCTGGTGAGACCCCACCTGGAGTACTGTGTCCAGCTCTGGGCTCCCCAGTTCAAGAAGGATGAGGAACTCCTAGAAAGAGTCCAGAGGAGAGCAATTAGGATGATAAAGGGACTGGAGCATCTCCCCTACGAGGAAAGGCTGAGAGAGTTGGGCTTGTTCAGCCTGAAGAAGTGAAGACTGAGAGGGGACCTCATCAATACATACAAATATCTTAAGGGTGGAAGTCAAGAGGATGGAGCCAGACTCTTTGCAGTGGAGCCCAGTGACAGGACAAGGGGCAATGGGTACAAACTGAAACATAAGAAGTTTCAGCTGAATATGAGGAAAAACTTCTTTACTCTGAGGGTGATGGAGCACTGGCACAGGCTGCCCAGGGGGGTTGTGGAGTTTCCTTCTCTGGAGATATTCAAAGCCCGCCTGGATGAAGTCCTGTGTAACATGCTCCAGGAGAACCTGCTTTAGCAGGGGGGTTGGACTAGATGATCTCCCGAGGTCCCTTCCAATCCTTGTGATTCTGTGATTCTGTGAACATGTTGAATGTTTTCCCTTCACGTGCATCTGTCAAGGAAAACAAAACAAACGTGTTAGTCCTGGGCAGCATCCACACACCGCCTCCCCAGACATCCCACATCCCCCAGCCAGACTCTGCGCCTTGGTACGATGGCATCTGGGCTGCAGAGACCTAGAGGCTGACATTTTGCTGGGGTCAGGCTCTGGGCAGAGGGTGCTGGGTTACCTGTGCTGCCTCCACACTCCCTGGGAGCACGCCCGGGAGTGAAGAGCCCCAACAGCCTGCCCCAGGCACTGCCCAGGAGGGAAGCCACTGTTGGCTCAGAGGAAGCCCTCACAAGCACTCAGCACCGGTGATGGGGTCCCAGGAGCAAAACAAGAAGTTGACCAGCTTGGCAGCAAAGATGCGCTTTCTACAAGAGATGGTTCAAAGCTTGTGGACGGTTCAGGTAGAAGCAGCTTAAGACAAGACAATGCTGTCTCTGAGCCATCCTCTTCCTCAGAGTCGCCTGCTGAGCCCTTCACTTCGTAAGGTGAGAAGTCCCATTCCAGCTCATGGGACTCCCCCAGGCTCACCTGGGACTTCCCTGGGCATAACCACAGGCATTTTTTGGTCCTGCTTAGTCACCTCAAGGCCTACATGCAGACAGAAGTGGCTCTGTCCAGATTACTATGGAAGATGTGGTGGTCACACCATGTAGTGCTATCTTGAGGAGGAGGAGGAGGAGGCTGGTGGCTGTTGGAATAGAGGTTACCAAAGGCAGGATGGTTGAACATCTCACCATTTTTGCAAAGCATGGGTCAAAAGTGTCACAAGTAAGCTATCAGGCCCTGGAACAGTGTACGGACAAATATCAAACCCCCAGAGCCATAGAAGGGAGGTCCACCAGGAGTGAGGCCAGAAATGGTAAATCACAAGAGTCTGGAAGTCCTTTATGACTGTGGTTGGTTTAACTGTTTTCTAAGCAAACCCCTCTCTTTTGCTACAGAGCCTGAGTGTCTTTGTACTTATAGAAATGCAAATAGGCAGGCAAAATTGTGCATGTCCTACACCATGTCTGTTCTCTGGGAAGGCAACATTTACCAGGCTCTGGACACATCTGCACACCTGAGGATCCCACGGGCCCATGGCTCATGCCTTATCCCTGCTCTGGGGTAGCTGCAGATTTGGGCTTATGCTCCCTCGTCGTGTGTCTAAAGAAGGGACCAGCCCAGTCAAAGCCCCGACAGCCCTGAGGAGCACACACAGCCTTCGTCTTTGCACCTGACAGAGTCAAACCATGCATTTGGGTGTGGCCAAAACTGCCATCTGAGGGAAGTGTTGGTGCCTCTGGAAGCATAGATAGCTCTTCTAGGAGCCCAGCAAGAAGGCACAGCAGCGGGCACCAGGGCTGCCGCTCCCCACGTGGAACACAGCCGCCTGCCGTGGGGTCACGGGGGACCGAGCGGCTGCGTGGCACACCAGGTAGTCTCAGATCTCAGCCAGGGCTTCATAGGCTTCAATCAGCATCTAACATTTGGTTTAGGTCCCTCCTAGAGCTAGTCCTGGCACTAGGAGGCAACTTCAATGATCCGGCTGCCGTGGGAAAGGTCGCAGCAGCCGCATTCGCCTGCAGTGGTGGCAGTACCTGCCATGGCACACCAGGTTGATAGAAACCAGACTAATGTGGTGTGGAGCAGCAAGTGTCGCTGGAAATGATGCTTGCACAGCCAGTTACAAAACACAGTTCCTTTCAGCCCTGTCCTCAGCAGGACGCTGAGCGGGACTCCTGCTGCTGGAGCCAGATAAAGAAGATGGCAGATTTTTACATGGCGGAACAGTGGGGAGCAGAAAAGGCTAAACCAGGCAGGAAAACAGTTTAGCTGGTTCTTTATAAGCACAAAGCAGCTACCCTGCTAAAGCCAAACATCTCAAATAAAACAGAGATAAAAGCAAATCCTCCCTAATGAGAAGATTGAAAATAAAACTGAAATTCCTCTCTCTATTCTCCTTTGGCTATAAAGCCTGGAAGGGAACCCAGGCAATCCTCAGCTTGTCCTGAGGCCACCCACGCCCCTAATGCACAGCGCAGTGGAAGAGGGGGGCCAGGGGGTGGAGAGGTTGGTTTTGGGTGTGGGATGTCTTAACCATGGGGGCACAGGGGGCAGCTCCAGGTGAGCAATGGCCCCCACTTCGCTGTTTGCCTGGGAGGTGAAGACCCCCTTGGCCTGCAGAAGGCATTGAACTCAGCTCTCCTATAATCTAGATTAATTCTTTAACATTGGCATGTATATAATATCACTGCTTGTATTTTTGCATGAGGGTAGCATGGCTACTGGGGTTTGAGAGGAATAAATATGTGCCGAATATTTGCTGAGCAAAACCTTAACAATGCCTAGAAAAAAAAAAGTTTGACTGGATGATTCCAAACGGACACTGATTTGGTTGCTTCTGTTTCATCAGCAATAGCCGTGGGCACGTGTAAAAGCAGTTTGATGTTCCTAGATAGCTTTTTTGATGAGCGATAAGATTTGGGGTTATTTAAGGGACACTTCATTTCTAAGCTTGCATGAGGTGCCATGGGCCTTCGCAGACCAGGTTCCTTGTGTCTCTGCACCAGTTATCTACAGAGGTCCTGGATTCTGAACATTACAAGTAACCCTGTTGCTCTGGTGATGGGCACTAAGTACCAAAGATCCTAAATTTGCACTAAATATAAGGCATTAGCTGTGGTTTGTCAGGTGCATTTAATGGTAAACTCGGTGTTAGAAGAAGGGAAAAAACACTTTTGAATGTCCCTGGCTGCCCAAAGATCAGTGTGTCATGCAGTTTTGTGGATGATAAGCTTGGGTGATTGGGAGGCTGCAAAATAAGCCTGTTGTAATGGCCATGAAACTGCTGGCAAGCGTGATGCTGGAGGCTAATGCAGTAAATCTGGAGGTTCTGACACATCGCCTCTCATCAGAGCTCACTATCACCACCATAGAGAACATGAGAGCAATCAGAGTCTAAATCCCTCCATATGCTCCCTTGCGTCTTTTCTGCAAAAGAGGAAAAAAAAATCCTCCAAGTACAAACTGTCCTCCGGACAAGGCCTGAAGCAGTGGTAAATGCCGTGTCAGAGGATCCATTGTCCTGGAAGGCCTTGAGGAAGGAGCAATGTTTGTGCCATTCGCCCTGAGGTCTATCTTTCACTTTCTGTTTTGGACTGTGCCAGCAGCAGCATCCCAGAAATGCGTCACCCTCCTGCACCAGGAGCCACACAGCGGCTCCCACTGCTCACCCCTCATTGCTCCTCGCATCCTCGGCCATGAAGGCCACACATGCAGCAGTGGCAGTATATGTGGGGTAGAGCCCACGCTGGGTCTTACACTGCTGAGTAGACTTAGGGTGAGTAGGTCCTCCACTTGATGGAGCTCCTGGTAAGGCTTTGCATGATCAGACTTATATGGGGACAGAAAGGCCCTTGATGTCTTGAGCTGTTCATGTTCTTCGCCTGAAGTGAGTCTCCTGAGAATGTTTGCATGAGAAATTGAATTGTGAACCTGTGGAAATGCGAGCCACCACTGCTTCCAACCATCTTGCAGAAGATGGCTTCATCCAGCTCATCAGTACAGCACAAGTCTTCAGAGGACCCCTGACTCTGCCAGGAGGAGGGCTGCTCCTTCTGTCCCACCCCCATCAGGTGCACCAAGGCAGCAAAGGGTCGATCCCAAAACCCTGCAGGTTTCCCAGAAAATAAAGAGAGGTTGATATTTCTGTTCCGGTGCTGAGCTCGAGCTGCCGTGCAGTAGGAAGTCAAGCAGTTAGGTCTCCCTCCTCGCTCCCATTAGCTGCCATCGGAGCAAAGAAGTACCACTTACAAAGAGGCAGACGCATTGGCCTGACATCATCCAAACTCCTGCAGAAAACCTTTCAAAACCATACTGACTTCCAAGGAACGGCTCCTATCCTCTCTTGCACCCTCTCTTTACCACTTGTTTTTCACGGCTCTTTTTGAAAGCAGAATGTTTTGCTAAGCCCTACCCTTGGTAGAAAAAAGCTTGCACAGAGGGAGAAAAGAGCAGGCAATTTCCTGCTGTGGGTCTGCTGCTGTTAGTCACCAAAAGGCACGCTTTGTGTCACGGCAGGGACAGACTCTGCCTGGAAATTGCTGTTCAGATCCTTTCTGTCTCAGGAAGATGTAACGAGTGTGATAGCTGTCAGCCTGCTGCGGAGTTTAGCATAATCGCTGTACAGCCGGGTTTCAATAGCTGGGTAGTTACGGTGAAAACTACCCCCGTTGCCTTGGCTGAAGCTGCATAGCACCTGTGATGAGGAAGATGAAGACAAACAGTGAAAAACAAAGGGACACTCTCGGAAAATCAAAGGGGGGGGGGAGTTTCTGACGCCTGGGATCACCCATGCCAAATGTACTGTGGTTTAACATTTTTTCCCCTCTTTTAGCAGGGGTGAAGGAGAGGGGGAGTAATGGGGGACAGGAAGAGGTAGCCAGAATGGGCATCGTCGGTAGCTTTTGCCCATAGTCAAGACAATTAATGCAGAGACAAGGAAAGCTGATGGTGGTGAGCTGAAGCAGAAACTGAATCCTTTGCTGCCTGATTGCTGATGGTCAATGGGAAAACCTGCGCCAGTCCCTCTGGCTGGAGTTGGAGCTACAGAGACTGCATCCAGCTCAGTGGCAGGCTGCTAAAACAGCCAGCAGACTTGAGAATTGTTCCCCTTGGAGGGAGACTGACTCCGAAGGACTGGACAACACCAAGCATGCTGCGCTCAGGAGGAGATTGGCATTTTTTTAATGACAGCACATGTGGTGTTGGCCAAAGGCAGTAATTGGTTGAGCAATATTTGGCCTTCAGAACTGAGCATCATCCACCAAGAGGAGCTATGAACTGTCCCAATCTGGGGTAGGACAGGTCAACACGGCAACATTAATACAATAGAGATCCAAAAAATAGAGACTTTCTTCCCATCTGCTCTACCTTGGACCAGATGAGTGTATTGCAATTGATGGTAAATCCCTATAACTGCAATTTCAAAGAAACTACTGGGAGGCCAGAGAGCTGAGCCTTGCTTGGGCAGGCTGCTTGGCCATTTCAACTTTTCCAAGGTATGAAGTATGGTGGGGTTTTTTTTCTTTTCCTGGTAAAACTCATCTTAACCACGCTGGATGAGGAAGAACAATGCCCCATTACAACAGCTAAGCCAGAAATGAGCGTCTTTCTAATGCTGCTGGATCAGTCTGGCCCTATTCTTCACAGCTGGCCAAACTCTGCACCAGATGGGCCTGTTCCTGATAATGGTTCTGCTCATGGATTAGAGGGCACGGTGGATAGGGAGGCCTCTGTGAAGCACTGCATAAGAGCCCCTTCCTGCACAAGGTGAGAAAAACATGCCTGTCCTCAAGGGTGCTGTCAGGGTTATCCTGGCTATTGACTCTGGAAGTGTGGCAGAGCCCCTCGTTGGGAAGAGAAGTGGATTGGGAGGATCTGAGCACTGTACTGAGCTCCGCTGGGAAAGCCACCACCTCTGAGAAGGAGATGGCGTGGTGCTCTGGTGAGCTGAGTGACCCTGCACGGGCAGGGAGGGCAGGCCAGGCTGGTCTGTGGGCTGGCAGCCAAGTCCTCAGCACTGCGGGTGGGTGCTCATCTGTGCCCCTCTGCAGCTAAAACCTTCTCAAAGGATGCACATTTGTGTCTGTGTGTGGCTGGGCAGAGGGAGGTCTTTCTTCCTATTCACTGCTGAGGCCACCCATTGTGAAAGAAAGACACTACCCAAGGTGGGGACAGGGGGAATACAGGTGCTGCTGTGCTGAGAAGGGCACAGGCTGAGTGCAAATCCTGTACAGAAGTTCTGTGAGGCAACTGATCCAACAGGTCCTGACAGCCTGCTCCAGCTGCTGCTAGAGAAATCAGTGAATCAACCAGCTCAGTGTCGTGGTTTAACCCCAGCCAGCAACCAAGCCCCCCCAGCCACTCTCTCATTCCCCCCACAATGGGATGGGGGAAAGAATTGGAAGGGTAAAAGTGAGAAAAATGGTGGGCTGAGATAAAGACAGTTTAACAGGGAAAGCAAAAGCCGCACGTGCAAGCAAAGCAACACAAGAAATTAATTCCCTGCTTCCCACGGGCAGGCGGGTGCTCAGCCATCCCCAGGACAGACGGGCTCCATCATGCGTAATGGTGACTTGGGAAGACAAACGCCATCACTCCCAACATTCCCCACTTCCTTCTCTTTCCCCAGTTTCTATACTGGGCATGACATCATACGTCATACCCCTTTGGCCAGTTTGGGTCAGCTGTCCTTGCTGCATCCCTTCCCAGCTTCTTGTGCACCCAGCAGAGCTAAGTCCTTGACTAGTCTAAACACTACTTAGCAACAACTACACCATCAGTGTGTTATCAGCATTCTTCTCGTACTAAATCCAAACCACAGCACTATGCCAGCTACTGGGAAGAAAACCAACTCTATCCCAGCCGAAACCAGGACACTCAGTTAATCTAAGAGGGTCGCAGCTAACCATTTATTCTGTCTTTGCATTACATGGCAAGCATTTGCACCGGCTGCAAATGAATCAATGCCTCTGTGCTTGTGATTGCGCTGATGTTTGAAGACCACAGAGCTATTGTGGAAGAGAAGGGCTCCAGCCAAGGCAGAGGAGAGCCTGCAGGTGCTGTATCCATGATGACAGCTCCTTCCACTTTCAATCATTTGACACCAATTAAAGGTAATCTTCCCAGTGTTAACGATGGGAATAGGGAGGCTGGAGCTCTGGGCTGGGCTTGGGGCCTGTGGGACTCTGTCGTCAGTTCTGCCAGCTGCCTGCAGGTTGGTGGGCTCTGTGTCTCAGCTTCTCCATCTTTAGAATGGTGATCATGATTTTGACCTTTTTCCACAACATGCTTTGTGATCTGCTGATGAAAAGTGACAGATGTGAGCTATGGATTGCTGATAATAAACTCCACATGTACCATTAGAAAGGCAGTTCCTGCTCAAGTCAAGCCACAGCCCCCTTAACCAGAGAAATAGAATTTCTCTGTGCAGATCTGGCCAGTACCAGCTTCCAAGTCCTTGGATTTGCTTCCCTCCAGGAGGAGAAGGCACATCCAGTCTCTGATGAAGGGATGTGCTTATGCAGGAGCTCGACCCAGGCATGCAAGGAGAGCTGTTGGGAGGACAAGCTGGGCTCCACTGCCTGTCAAATCTCTTTCCTTCCCCTGAGACCTGGGTGAATGGAGACAGTGGCTGTATGAAATAGATGCCTGGCCCCTGAGAAAGTGTCACCGGCTGCCTTCCGTCACCATCAGCTTTAGATGGAGCAGAACTTCCAGGCAGGCTGGACCACAGGGAAACTCCTAGCTGAAGCAGGCATGAGGTGGGTTACCCACAGGAGACTATCCAAACCCCTCCAATGGCATCCATAGCTCCAAGACTGGCACCTGGCCAACTGAGCTCAGTTTCAGTGTGGAAACTGGATCTGGTGGACTTGCACGATGCACGTGCACAAAGGGGGTTATTGCCCTTCAACAAAGTGCAATAGGAGCTCTGGGTGCCCCTCTGCTCTGCAGCACACTTGCTTAGCTTGCACTGGCCTCTTCCAGTCATCACCATACCATGCGATCAGCAGGTAACCTGGGCCCAGTATTTGAAGTGGGTGCCCACTGAACTGTCAGAAACACCCTTCAGAAATATTATTTGAAGACCCTTCCATAAAAAGAAACTGGAGCTTGAAATATGTACAGAGCACGGAAGAATAGGCTCTAGCAGCACATTTTAAAAATCAGTGCTTTAGGCAATCTCCTTAGCAGCTTGTTAGATGTTTTATAAGTGTCCTTCCCAGCTCCAGAAGAAATAATACTACTAATGATTGTGTCAGATACAAAATAATTTCACAGCCTTTTTTGTCTGCAAGCTTTCCAATTTCAATAAATCACGTGCCCTTCTGTGCAGCTGAAGGAATCCAAAACCCATAGTACAGACAGCTTGGCTGGCAAAAAAAAATAAAAATAGAAAGAACACCAGGGCCATCTTCTGCATTAGTTCCAGCCAATACTTTGTTTACCTTAGGAAGTCAGGCACTTGCTGAGCTGCGATACCTTCTCATTAGCACAGCTGAGTGCCCTCAGGGATCCCAGGAGGAGGCGTTAGTATTAAGAATGGAGAAATATAATAAGGGAATCGGCACATACCTGCATGTTTTACTGGTCTGCAAAGTGGACTGGTGTCCCTGAGAGAGGTGGTGGACATCCAAGCTCCTCTGGGGCTGGGGTGGTGAGATGGTCACCCTGGAAGTGGAAGCTATTGCACGATAAATGTGCCTTCAAGCAGAGAAGCGATTTTCACGTCTGATGTATTGGGGGAGTGTTTTAACCCGTGAACTGTGGGAACTAGTGGGCTCCCTGCAAATACTCCTGTGCTCAGGATGATTGTCCTTCTGGACACAACCACGCCTGAATGATTGCATCAATCCACCAGGAAAAACTTTCCTGCTAGCAACATCCTTGGGGATGGCAGAAGGGACACAAGTGCCTTTGTGCCTCCTACCCAACTACACACCTGTGAGAGGTTTACTTCTTTGATTTTAAAGATGGAATATTGTATAGGGGGAGTGGCAAACTCATTTTACACTTCTCCCTTGAAATGGTTGGTTCACCTCTTAAAAAATAATTGCAACCCAGGCTAGAGTTATTTGAAATACCCAGAAACAGCCAGTAAAAATTCACATTTCCAGGAGTCTTTTGAAACTCCCTGTTGAATTTTCACCGTGGGTGATAGGGGGAAGGTCCCAGAAATGGCTGTTTAAAAAAATAAGAAAGACGCATTGAAAAGAGCAGAGGAAAAATGAATCTTCAGTGCTGAGTGCAGTTACAGACCATGAATAAATAACTTGCATTGGTAGATCAATCTTCCTATGTGGATTGCATTCTTCTACTCTTTTTGTTCTGAGTAATAGAAAACATCACTCCAGACTCTTGCAGAAAGTAGGCTAAGACCAACAGCTCTCCAACATCAAGTTTTGGGCCTCCATTGGTCTTTGCAGCACTTAAGTGGGGTGGTGGCCTCCTCTTCCGCTCCTCCTCCCTTGCAGGTGCTGACTCCTGGTCAGTCCGGCTTATTGCGTGGGCTGTTTGGGGCTGGGGTAGTTAGAGCTGCTCCATCTACATTGGTGGATGAGAGAGGACTCACACAAGCCTCCATAAGGAGAAACACAAGCATGTGTGTCCCTTGATGACACGTGGTCCCCAAGCAGTGAGGCTGATGAAGTAGGTTTACATCTCATGACTAATTGAATCATAGACCATAGAATCCCAGGTTGGAAAGGACCTCAAGGCTCATCTGGTCCAACCTTTCTAGGCAAGAGCACAGCCTAGACAAGATGGCCCAGCACCCTGTCCAGCTGAGGCTTGAAAGTATCCAATGTGGCGGAGTCAACCCCTCCCCTGGGGAGATTATTCCAATGGGTGACTGTTCTCATGGGGAAAAATTTCCCTCTCCTGTCCAATCAGAATCTCCCCAAGAGCAACTTGTGTCCGTTCCCCCTTGTCCTCTCCATGGAACTCCTTGTAAAAAGGGAGTGTCCATTGATCTTGCAGTCTTGCAAATCCTGGCTGAGCTTTATCTGGAATCTGTACACTCCCCATCCAATTCTCTGGTGCCTGCTAGACTTTGAGCTCACACAATGATCTTCCCCTCACTTAGGATACTTACGTTACCTTTTTCTTGTTCGGTTGCCTATTTTTTCCCATTTGTAAGAAGTTAATTACCTTTGAAACCTCTTCCCTGCTCTGTGAGATCTGATTGAAATTTAGCCAATGGATTCAGAAACTACAGCGTAGGGACAGTTTAAAAACCCAGAGGAGAGAGTTACACTGCAATGTGAAATAAGATGTAATCCATTTGAGTTTAATTTATCCACAGCACTTCTAATTTTTCCCTATATGTTAACTAATATAATTTTGAGAAATTTATTCCAATCTTGTACATCCCCTTTTTTTCTTTGAACTGCCTGAATTACCTGGCACTACCTGGTAGATGTTCCCCCTCAAGACCTGCCAGGGCCCCCACACTGGGCAGAACAACAGCCTCAGCTCACAACCTTTTCAGTGCGTCTACAGAGTAAAAAATGCAATTCAAATGAGAAACAAAGGGTCAGAAACCAGAAAGCATGCAGTTAACTAAATTTAAATTTTTGTGTGTGGATATTTAATATCTTAATCATTAATGTTGTACCTCAACTCCTGGGCTTTGCCATAGAAGTAAATGGGCAACTCAAGTGTAATGATCTTCTCCGGGACATCTGCATCTTCCACCCATGTTGTTTCCACTGCACTGCTCTGTGTCTAAGCTTATTCCCCTGGCATGAGTTGTGATAAACCCCCATAAAGGTCCCTGTTCCCCTCGCCCGTGGCCACAGTCCCAGGGGATGGTGGGGAGCAGCTTGTCCCTCGCATCGATCCATCATAGGCCACAGAGAGTGCAAGCTTTTTCTTTCTGGTAGAAGATACCCCCAGTAACTGCAGGCTGAGATTGATAAGAATGACTGGTTGGGGCAATTTGGTGTTTTGAATCCTCCCATATATTGTCCTTTTTGGAAAGCAGCTGACCTTTCATGTCCTTCTTCAAATTATCTTCCTACTATGCCACTGACTGATCCCAAACAGAGGACTTTTTTCCACATAGCATGGCTTGAGGCATTCATGGGAGACTGACAATGCAATACCCAGTCCTTGAGGTCTGGAAACTTCATTTTACAGAGGAGAATCTGTGTCATACTTCTTGGCAGGGAGACTTCAGGGAGGGCAGGGAGGGTGTTGTTAAGTGTGTAGATGGGTCTGAATGAAGGTTGTCTATGGTCAGTTGAATTTTAGCTGCCGAACACAAATGCTGAGGCCTTAGACTTTTGTAGAGCATTTGCAAAGTGTTGTCACCATTTGAGTACAGTTGGTAGATTAATTTCACTGTGGTTCAATTTGCAGTTTAATGGCATCAAGGTTAGAATGGATTGCAGACCTTTCCAGCTGGCCTCCAGCTCTGACTGTGGCGCAGGGTGTTATTCACTGAATTCCACAAACGTTTCAGGAATATCACTGGTATGCAAACAGCAGCCTATGGAGTGTCCCAGTTATTTCACATTTGAATTTCAGAACTGGTGGCCTGAGGGGCAAAATAGTTTAAATGCTTGGTTTTGCAAATGAACATCCGATATTATGTGGCTACATCACGCCAGGCAATCAAGATCACTCACAAATGCAGAAATGTTATGGGATAACACTGATGCAGTCACAGGTAATTTGACTGTAACATTCACGTATTGTCTTCCCCACCTGCCAACAGCTTTTGGGGGGGGCTTTTGTTTTTCTTTTATTGGGCAAGTTAATTTTAAAGATGATGTTACAAGAGGAACATGTGTGTCTACACCAGGGGGTTGCCTACCTTTAAACTGCTGCCCTCAGCTATTAACAACAATGCATTTTCCAGCAGCCCTGTTTCAGAGCCAACGTACACGCTGCCATGGCTTTGTGGCCATTCCTGCCCCAGCATCCTCGGGGATGTCTGCCCCTGGGAGAAGAAGGTGCATTTCCCTCCTCCTGCTGTAAATCCCCTTTCCGAGCCATCTGTGGAGGCTTCGATCTCCAGCAACGGTCATGGTCAGCCATGGCCAGGAGCTCCCCTCCCTGCTGGCATGGGGTTGCTGTTTCTTGTGGCAGACTTTTCCAGAAATCTCTACATTTCAGGGAGGCGTGCTGTGGCTCCATTCATAACCCACGCCTTGCTGGTGTTTTATTCAACTGTGCGCTCTCAAGTAGCCTTTGTTTGCGTTATTATCTGGAGCAGTGTGATACGACTGTCCTACTTCGCCTCTCATAAAAATAGCACAGAAATAAGGTTTGATCTCTTTCCAACCACAGAAATAATTGTGAGCTGTTTGCTTCCACGATCTTCCTAGTCAGTTGTTACAGCTATTTTAAAATGATTCTTTCAGAGTTGGGGGGGGGTTGGGTTTTTTTTATGGGGTCACCAAGATTGGTGGCAAATCTTGATACGCCTGTCAAAATACTTTCTTTTTCACTGACAGAACATTTTGTATTAGATGTTGCAGTGTTAGTGTATTTTAATATGTATCCCTTTTGCCATTCTTTAAAGCAGTTTGGAGGATACAATTTTCAAATCTTTTGTTGTACATCCTTTTATAAAAGTGTCTCAATAGCTGCTTCTTTCTTTTTTTCTTTTTGAAATCAGATTTCTTTCTGATAGGATCGGATCTGAAATCACTTGTTATGTTCCTTGCATTTTTAATTTCTGAAGTCAGGCATTGCTTTCTACACAGTTTCTGGTGGGTTTTTTGAGGCTTTTGTGCTTCTTTTCTCCCCTTTTAATAACAATTCTAATGTTTGTCAGACAATTTTCTTTCTGGCATCTTTGTTCTCTGCTTGATATGATCTTTCCTGTTGGTGCTTTCCTACAAGTTTTCTAACTAAATGTCTTTAATTTCCAACTGATGTACTTTCTCTTACTGCTGACATGTAAGAAAAGCGGAAGAAACATTATAGACTTTATGCTGGTTTCACAGTGTAATAAGGGGCAGAAGCAAACAGTACGCACTGAAAGGGGGGAAGCAGCTCCTAATAAATCTTGCAGGTTTCTTGTAAAGGAAAAATAATGTCTCTGACAAATATAAGTGACTTCCAAAGGAGAAGAGCACCAAGCTGTGTATCCAGCCAAGCCATTGTGGGAACATAAATTAGTTGCTTCATAAAGTGGACCTCTTCCAGGAGAAGAAATGGAGTGCCTTCCACCAGATTCTGGCTGTGGTGGAAGGTGATATGTGGTGTATCGAGGTCTGGGTGGAGATGGATCTCTTCACCGTATTTCCACGAGAAATCAGAAAGAGGTTCTTGTCATGCACCAGGGTGAAAATACAAGTACAGTAACAGAGTCGCTGAAGAGTGGTGTGAAAAATTAACTAACAGTTTAGAAAAACCCAGCTACTAAGGAATGCTGGAGTGAATTGTGCCCAGCTGCTGCTGTTTACATTTCTCATGCTCTGCTTGTTTCTTCAATTCCTTACAACCCTCTTTGTTTTGGCTGCATCTTTTCTTGATGCCACTGAGCAGCCCAGCTGGGTTTCAGCTGTGCAGGGGGTGGAGGGAGCAGCCGAGGACTCATGGAGGGGCTCTTGTTAGCAGTTTCTGCTATATATTTAATTCATGAAATATGAATTTATGGTGTTGAAATCTAACTGAGAGCCGGGTCCATGGCATGCAGCGCTCATGCACAACCCAAAGCAAGAAGTGAGACTGCTTCAAAAGCCTTCCAGCCAGGGCGGGGGGAGCAGCAATCAGGGAATGTCAGAAAACCATGAGATATGGCTATTAAAACTAGTCAGAGTTGCCAACACATGGCAAGGGGCTTTGCAACATCCCAGCAAGGCTGAGGTCCCAAGCTGGGGACAGCATTGCATCTTGTCAGGGAGCTGTGGGAGGTGCAGGGTAAGCTGACAGCAAAGGTGGCAGCCTGGGAAATGCCCTGGAAGGACACATATTCAGGATGGTTTGCATATGCTGACTCTAGAGTAGCAAAGCAAAAAAAGCTGCCCTCATCACAGTGGTGACAGCCAGGAAAGCCATGCAACTTCTTGTTTTTTTAATCAAAAAATACTGGATTTTCCCTCGGAAGGTATTAGCAAAGCCATACCTCATCACCACCTCCCCAGAGCTCCCCTGGCTTGAGAGCTGCTCATTTAAGTGATTCCCACCTCTGTCTGTTTTAAGGGGAAAGCCCCATGGGCCCAACAGGAAAAAATGAGTAGCAATACAACCTTTTAGAAGGAATATGTTTTCTGTGTAAGAAAACCAAGCTGGCCACAGAGAAATTGTTCCCTGAAGAGCAGGAACATCATGAGGCCTTTCCTCCAAGTTTCCAAGAATCACTGCTGCCAAGTAATGCTCGCTATTGATCGGGCACAGCCTGGAGCCATTTCTTACTTTCTCCTTTATGAGCCTGTTTTAAGAACCTGATAACTCAGCTGTTGGGGATGGAACAAAGGAGGAAATGATGGGAACAGGTAACACTGGGGAATTCTGCTGAAAGATGCCTCCTGCAAATGGTCTCTTCCCCTCTCAGACCAGGTTCCTTGGTGAGCCTGGCCTGGCCCTCCCTGAGGTTATATCTAAAAGCAAGAATAAATGTTGTGCTCAACAAGTCCAAGGAAGTAGATGTTGCCACCACATCCTCCTGCAACCTTCTCGCTCCCTTTAGATATTCCAGGTTTAGAAGGGTCCGTCTGACCATATGTGCTGAAACACAGCAGCTAGAGCTGCACAGCTCTTAGCACATGTGAAACCATGCATAATTTATTCTCCCTCTTGTATAGAGATAAATTAGCATAGAAGTGGTTATATTGGCACAAGCATGTCTACCAGCATGTTCCCAAACCTGCAATATTTAAGTTTCAGTGTGCATCATTAAGGCTTCCTGGCCCCACCTATCAAACTTGCTGGAAATCAAATCCCTGCTGCCCTTCAGCTCCTGGCTGTCCCCCTGCGAGGACCATCTCCACCAGCCTCCCTAACGAGTTCCACCCACCCCAGTGCAAATGCCTGCCTGCCTGATGTCCCAGGTCAGGGCATCCCGCTCGGGGGCGGCTCCGTCCCGTGCATCCGCTGCTGACAGTGCTGGGAGCATCTCTCCTCATCCCAGGCCACCTGTGAGCACCCCAGAGGATGAACAGGCTCCAGATCTTCTGGGTTCATAGATAGGCAGAAGTGGGGTGTCATATGCAGGACAGCCAGGAGATTGGGCCCAGCCAGCATGGGTCCATGAAGGGCAGGTCCTGCCTGACCAACCTGATCTCCTTCCATTACCAGTTGATCCTTGGTGGATGGCTGTGGGTGGTGTCTGCCTGGGCTTCAGCAAGGCCTTCGGCACTGTCCCTCACAGGATTCTGCTGGAGAAGCTGGTGGCTCATGGTTTGGACAGGCGCACTCTTTGCTGGGTAAAAACCGTCTGGATGGCCGAGCCCAGAGAGCTCTGGTCAATGGAGTTAAATCCAGTTGGCGGCCGGTCACAAGTGGTGTCCCCCAGGGCTCAGTTCTGGGCCCAGCTCTGTTTAGTATCAGTGTGCCCAGGTGGCCAAGAGGGCCAAGGGCATCCTGGCTTGTATCAGGACTGGTGTGGCCAGCAGGAGCAGGGCAGTGACCGTACCCATGTCCTGGGCACTGGGGAGGCCGCCCCTCAAATGCTGGGTTCAGGGTTGGGCCCCTCACTCCCAGAAGGACCTGGAGGGGCTGGAGCGTGTCCAGGGAAGGGCAATGGAGCTGGGGAGGGGTCTGGAGCCCAAGGCTGCTGGGGAGCGTCTGGGGGAGCTGGGGGTGTTCAGCCTGGAGAAGAGGAGGCTGAGGGGAGCCCTTATGGCTCCCTACAACTGCCTGACAGGAGGGGGGAGCCAGGGGAGGTTGGGCTCTGCTCCCAGGGAATGGGCGATGGGATGAGGGGAAACAGCCTCAAGTTGTGCCAGGGCAGGTTTAGGTTGGACATTGGGAAAAATTCCTTCCCCGCAAGGGCTGTCAGGCACTGGAAGGGGCTGCCCCAGGAAGGGGTCGAGTCCCCATCCCTGGGGGTACTTAAAAGCCGGGCAGACGAGGTGCTTAGGGCCAGGGTTTAGTGGTGGGATGGCAGGGTTAGGGGAACGGTTGGGCTGGGTGAGCTTAAAGGGCTTTTCCAACCTAAACGATTCTGTGATTCCGTGCTCTGGAGCAGGGGGATGGACACCTTCCAGCTTCATTCTCAACAATGCCGCAAAATACAGTGAGATTTTGCCATCAGCCTCAATGAGCAAAACATCATGCACGGCGCTGCAGAAAATACCACGGAAAAGCAAACTTGCCTTCAGCTCATTCTGCAAACCAGGCATCCCAAACCTCAAGAAAAAAGTAGTTCCTGAAACACCCATCCTGTTGCTGCACATAGAGACCTTGTTTAAAAGTTAAGGAAGCTGGAGAGGCAGTCTCCCAGTTTGCAGGTGGCCAAGTTTGGCCTCTGGCTGTGCCATGGACAGCCAGGGTGGGAGAGGGAGGGAGGAGAGTAGGTCACTACACAGCGGGGAGCCTGGTGAGATTTAAAAAAAAAAAGAAAAGGATTTTATAAAGCCATAAGATGATGTAACATGTTTTCTTAGAGAATTTTAGATTTGGGTTCTTCCTTTGCACAGCTGTTGCCTTATTTCATTAATTACAAGTAACAAAATGTGAAGTTTTTTATTATGAAGCCTGGAGGTGTGGCACATGCCCCAGCCATGCCAAACATCTCTACAATTTATTTTTTACCAGATGTTCCAGACTCATGGGCAGTGAAACACGCCCTAAGTCCTGCTAAGCGCTCACCCTCAGGTGAGACTTTTCATCTTCCGGGAGTCCAAGATTTCACTTGAACCGATTTTAATGGTTTGGATTCAGTTGAGAGGCTTCTGAGATCAACAGCCCAAAGCCAAAATTGTCCATTATCTCCTTGTCCTAACTCTTTGCTGCATCGTGCTCAGAGTAATGATTTACTGAAGCACAGCCGGCACGAGGCCCTAACCACGCTCCAAGCTTTGGCAGTGCCCAGAAAAAAAAATACTGGCAGCAAAATATATTTCCTGGAGGAGAAAGAAACTGGCCCATAAGTTTTGAAGCCAGGAGCTACTCTGCAAGGCTGGAGCCATGGAGATATTTGGCTCGGGGAAAATATTGCAGGAGGGAGTGCAGTTGTTCAGAGGGGTTTGGGGGACTTGCTTTGGTTTTTTCTACAAACCCTCCACTGTATAGCATATGCTTGCAAAGCCCCTGCATTGGTAGAGTGGCTTGTGGCACAGTTCAAGGGCTTGTAGCCACCTGCAGAGAGCTGGACAGCTCTGCCCCATGACCACTGTCCATCTTCCATGAGAGAAATGGGGGGAAGAGGTGTCTGTATGGCAAATCTTGGCATTTCCCACACAACAATGGATTGTCTGGGCTGTATTATTAAAATAATAATAGTAACAAGGCCGTGCGTTGGCTGTGAGCTAGCACAGCAGGCCACACGTGGGTGTGCATCACTTCATGGACAAGAGCACTCTCCTGGCAAGGAGCAGCTTGAAAATGGCAGGGAAACAGTGTAAACTTTTTACAGAAAACTTCATTAATCTAAAACCACTTTGCATACAGGAAGACAAGCCAATCAACAATAAATCTGCCAGTTGCTCCTCTCCCTGCATTTCAGATGGGACAATACAAGCTATGAGCAGCTCAGATGGCTGCATACAACCTGCAGGAACCCCTCAGCTTCCTGGCACCCCTGTGCTTAAACACCTTTGGAGCCCTGTTTACATTTTCCGAGTCCAACCTCCTAATGTGCAGCTAATCCCACAGAACACTCCTAACCTACCACCAGCAGCAAGCAAGGACACATCTCTCATCTGTAAAGCTCTCCATGGCTCCCTGCGTGCGCAGCTGCTGTGACAACAGCCTCCAGAAATGATGGTACAATGCAGGGAAACGGAATTGCATTTCAGGCTGCGTCTCATTGCAGAGTGGAGAGCGCAGGCTGTGCTGTTGGGACATGCACGTTCACGGCCCCACTCCATCGCCGCCAAACAGAAGATCCCCATGGTCAACACATCTCTTGGCTCCCAGCCACAGGCTGGTCATCACTACCAGGTTCATTAGGTTCTTTGTTCATTAGGCTCTTTGTAAATAGACAGGAAGCCCAAATGCATGACACTCAACCCTTTAACTCGTTGATGCTGACTTGAGAGTGCCGTGCTCTATCGTTAGCTTTGTCTTCATTGGCAAAAGGAAGAAAATTCCAGGCTGTTTCAGACAAAGCTGTGCAAAGTATCAGTGATGTACAACATGGCCTGGGCAGGATGATCAGTGGCTGGTGTTAAGTCCGCAGGATGGCAGACAGGAGGGCAGGGTGGAGGCAAGGGTTCCCTGCTTCTGCAGAAATGGGAGCACAGGTCCCCAAAACCTCAGTTGCCAGGAGCTTGCTTGAATTTGGAGAACTGGTATGGACTCTGAAAAGCACCACCACCCTGGTGCTCACAGACCCCTACAGACTCGTGCAGTGTTTGGACCCTTGATGCTACAGCTTCTTGGTTTTTCCATTTGCAATAAATATTTTTATTCAAAATAGTAAAATTCAACAAGAAGAAAAAAAAACTACACACCTCTTCCCCAGAAGTGATCCCAGAAACTCCCTTAGAAAGACAATCAGGACATACACACAGCTGGTCTTTCTCCCTCTAGACCAGGGTCTCCAAAGCTCCATCTAGACCAACAACAGAAGCAAAGGAAGAGTAAAGCACCAACGTTCACAAAGACATCCAGAGCCTGCACTCAGATGGATGCCCAATAGAATTTATAAAATCTATTTCTTGAAGGTGAAATCTAAGCCATTTATGCTTCTGGCCTCTATGCTGCCATGTGGCAAAGGATAAGTGGGTGAAAATGACCTTTGCAGAGCTGCAAGCTTAACTGCCTTCACGTTTCACAGGGAAGGTGCCCCTGGAAAGGGGTCTGGCTGGCTGTCGGGCAGTACCGTTGCCCACCATGGCAATACATGGGCTGAAGCTGAGCAGCTACTGAGCCTTTCCTCACCTCCTGCAGCACGGAGAGATGGGAACTCTCCCACCCTTTTCTCCAAGCAAGGACTCCAGCCAGTCTACACTTGCTCTCCTCATGGTAACTCAAGGACCCTTGGGTCTTCCAAGGCTGCAGTGACCTCTCCCCCAGCCTCCTTCCCCAGAGGTCCCTCAGGAGTCACTTGGCTCACTCCTCCCAGCCATCTCTTCCTGGCTACACACCCACTTCCCTCTCATCAATGCTGAACGCCCCTAAGAGCTGTTAAGCAGCAGGCGGCTGCATCCTCCACACCCAAAACGAGCCAGTTGACCCCTCCAGGTCTGATGCCCCTCCAGCAAGTCCCCATGCTTGATGAGTTGTTGGGGAGCTTCTGTGCCAGGAAAGGCACCATCCTAACTGCTGCACTGAGAGCAGTTAGCACCACACTTAGCTTTTTGTTTGACACTGATGAGTAAATGAGATGTTTAGTGATTTCTCTGTGGTCTGGTTTACAGCTGAGAGAAATAGCTTTATCCGAGCTGCTCCGCTTCATTAGTTATTTAAAGAGGAAGAGACGAAAAGAGAAAACTGCCGAGGCTGGGAATTAAATGCTCTTTTCTGTCTATTCCCCCTTGAGAAAAAGAGCATCAGCATTTTGGCTTTTGGGAGATGCCTATGCCTTCCAGCTCAGGGGGGGAGGTGGAACTCACAGCAGGACAGCAGAGAGGCCACCAGGAAACCCCGAACCTATGGTTAAGGCTGCCAGAGCCCCCATCAAAGCTGTTGAGGGACAAGCCCTCTACAGGTGGATGATTTTCTCCTTTCACAGGGAAAGAGGGAGTAAGGAAACCCAGCTGAACTGCTGCAAATGGGGCTGGATGAACCCTGCAAAGCCACGATTCACTGGAGCGCAAATCTCAGCTTCTCAATGGTAGCTGGACCTCACCACAGCGTGACGGCACTTGCTGTGTCCCAGGTCCCCTGGAATTCATTAAAAGGACGTAAATAAAGTTTCTAGTCCTCAGGAATACAGAAAACATCTCCATTCCAGGTAATTTGGCACTTCAGGTCCCTTTTTAACCCTTTTCTATTTCCCTTTTGTCACCAAAATCGGGAAGAATAAACCTCATAACACCAATGTAGTGTTAAAAGGCAGGCATTCTTTATTCACAGCGCCGGATGCACGGGGGATCGCTCCACCTAACGTGCACACCTGGCACCTGTTTCAGTCAGGTTATATAAATCAAATATATACATATTCATTACATTCATACATAATCAATAACATTCTCTCTAGTGATTGGTACAAATTCTCTCACTTCCTATGTAAATTACTGCGCAAACTCAGTTGTTCACTTCTATTGTTCCCTTTTGAGTAGGTGG
>JAKFQP010000261.1:774263-799224 GCA_023375905.1 Nycticorax nycticorax
GGTATGCAAGGATTACAGCAGCTGAGGGTGCGTTTAAGAGGACCCTACCCATGACAGCCAAGGATCCTGTGCAGGGCATCACTGTGGGGTGCCCTGACAGCGATGGTGGCTCTCGCACCCAGCATCCCAGAGCAGGTCCCTACAGCCCCTCCAACAGGGTCCAGCTGAGCAGCACTGCTCGGGAGCAAAGCCCACACCAGGCTGAGGTGGGCTGGGAAGCACCAGGCGAACCGCTGCCCATGCTGCTTCCTCCCTGCCCGCTGAGGATGCATTCCCTTCCATCCGCTCAGCTACTGCTCCACTTTTCCTTCAGTCGTCTTTTTTTCTTGCCAGCTGAATCTTTACACTTATGTCTGTATTTGATCACTCAGCTGAGAGTGTCATCTTAGATGCCGTGAATGAAAAAGCAAAGCTTTTCTTGTATTCCAGGGCTGTCTGCAAACACCTCACGTAGATCAGCCTGTTATTACAAGCGGGTGCCTGGCACAGCACACTCGATCTTAGGTTACAAAACAAGCTCTGTTATTACCTCCACTTTTCACATACAGGTAACTTTCCCAGCTATTCACTATTTAAAGGTGAAACTTTCTATATTTTTCTGCCTGCCAGAACTTTTGAGAGGGAAAAGCATTTGAAGAACATTTTGTCATTTTTTTAAGTCATCGGAGAGCAACTGAAAGATGGTTTTCCCAATGGTTTAAAAAGAAAATAACCATAGATGCACTTTTCAGAACCATTATAAAGCAAAAAAGCAAGAGCTGGAAACTTGAAACTGGTTCGGTCACTGGTTTGTGGAGCAACATAATGCTCATAAATCAGATGAACGAATGGAAGGTGACTTCCAAGGAGGAGCAGCAGATATCTGCTATGTCTGTCCCTTCAGTCAGCATTGTGCTTCTTTTTGTAGAGGAGCCAAGCAAAGTCCTTTCTGTCCACTAGCATCACCGAAAAGTCTTTCCATATCCCTGTTGCTGGAGAGTTTAGAAGAGGAGGCTGCTAGGAAGCAGCCCAAGCCTGTGAAGCACCAGCCCTTCAATCAGAAAGCTGAAGGAAAAAACAAAGCATCTGCCTTCCCTCTACTACTCACTAGCCTGTTTTGAAAGGTGATGGAGCTAAAAGGGAAGGTACAGAAGGTCTACCCCTATAGAGTTTGCCATACTCGACCCCTGCATGCCTGATGCCCGGTCTTGGTGGCCCATTGCTCATGGTGTCCCACCAACACCACACCAAAGAGTATGTTGGCACAGCTTTGTCAGGGGCAAAAGCAGTCTGAGGAAGCTGCAAGGTAGGAGCCTGGAAAAGGAAGGACCATGGCCTCAGACCCATGTTACATAAAACACCACAAAAGCTGCTCTGAAGATGAATAATCCCCCTCTTCCATGTCCCTCGACTCCAGTACATCAGATGCCTTTGAGGAATTGCACTCCCTAAAAGCACGCATCTGTTTTCTGTAGCCATGACCTGGCCAAAGGACGGAACTCATCAGCCATCCAGGGTGGCGTCCCAAACCCATGGTTTCTGGCAAGAAGTAGCCCAAGGCAGCCCCAGCATATCAGAGGAAGTTAAGGAGGTGAGGATCAGGTATCAGAGCAGGAGAACGTGGCTTTGCCCACATCACCTGGCAGCTCTCGCCACCCATTGAGCCTCTCTGAGCATCACTGCTCGGAGGGTACTTGACCTACACGGCATGAGATTTGTGTTGGTACAGCCTCCGGTATCAGCCAGAACTTTGTCTTTGGTTTCAGTAAAGCCGATTTAGCCCTTAACCCACCCCTACTATGTCTGTTTCTCTTAGCCAGATGAATAATGAGCAAATATAAATCACAAAGAATTTATCTGATGATGGCAAGGAGAGAAAAAGATGAATAATTTATTTGATGGATATTATTCATCCATCCATAGCGCCAGCCAAGTAATGAAAACATTTATTCACAAATCACTCTGTTGACAGTTTAAACCTTTGTACAATAAGTTATTCATAAATATGATTTGACTCTCTAAAAACCCAAAATAGATAGCTGACCTTGGAGAGGGGGAAGAAGCGTTAGTGCTGTGCCTAGCTTAGGCCTACCTTGTACCTACCATCTCTGGGGTAGCTCTGGACTATGGAAAATGGGACCTTCGCTCACAAGACAACCCCAGAGTTGGACAGTCACCTACTATGTGGCCATGCTTGGAGGCCCAGCCTGAGCCCATGGTCCCCAAGTGTCCTTGCTGAGACCATGCACCAGGCACATTGTCAGCTGGCAGCACAGCTGAGGTTCTCCAGATCTGCACTCCAGCTTAGAGACCACCCAAGGACCACAGTTCCTCTCCTATCTGTAGAGACCATTGCTCCCTCTTGCTTCGAAGGGGCTTCCAGCTCATCCCAGCTAAAAGCCAATAAAACTTTCTGATGAAGGAAAGAAGATGGTTGATCCCACCAACCCTGCTCTGTTCCAAAGAGTGCAGGAGCACACATTCCTCCACAAATAAGCCTTTAGAAAGGCCCAGAAATAACATTTTTGCTGTCAGAGGACATTCAGCTGCCTTTCCAAACGTTGTGCACAGCTTATTCCATTATCAGAACTACAGCCTCCATCCCGTCTTGCAACTTTCAGAATGATTAAATAAGCCAAATGGGTGCCTATTCCCTCTAAAGAACATGAACAATATTCAAGAGAGGTTATAGCTGCCACAGATGAAAATACGGTATTTATGTCCCCCTGAATTCCAGCCACTATTTTATGACCTCAGCTCCTCTAAAGAGGGTCACAATTCTACACAAAGTCCCCAAGTGTGGGGTTGTGTATTTGGATCCTCTAAGATATTTAAAATTACATGAAGACAGACTTCTCCCTATCGGACATCCACATACAGAGGCACAGAAACACACATTATTCCAACATGACTACAGAATAAATTGCCATCTGCTTCCAAGTAGCAGAAGAGGAGTAATTTCTATGGCCAGACCTCTGGAGCTGGTGAACCAGAAAATTTGTCACGGTTCAATTAATCACACAAATAGCATCAAAATCAGCGCTGCTTCTCTGAAATAGATGCAAACCATCCACCCCCCTTTGGTGAATGAAACTGGGCTGGTAATCATGTTAAAGCAGGTCGCTTATGTTTAGTGTTTCTGGGGAACTACGGTGAGAACAACTCCGGGCATATGGCGTTTGCAAGGTACTCTCTCTCCTCCCGGCTGAGATCATTATTGCAGAGGACATGGAAATGAGAATTGGGATAAAAGTTCGTGCAGGCTGAACAGATGGCTGCCATTTCTTTGCAACAAAGACCTAGATATAGATGGATTTTGGGGGGGAGAAAGGTGGAAGGGAGTAGAGCAGCCTGGGATGACTTAGGCAGGACTTGACCTCACAGACCTTCACACCCACATCCCTGCAAAAGTTCAATAGTCACTGAAAGCAGAAGTTGTCCGCAGGTGAGGAACTGCTCTATGCCCTTCTCTCCACCTGCAGCAGCGCGGACCTGAGCAGCAGGACCTCAGCCAAACTCCCAGCCCAGTCACAAGCCACCAACTCTTTGCCCAAACTAAAAAAAACCCCTGCTGGCTTCTACTCACCAGCACCCAAAGGGAGGTGACATGGTGGGACTGTCCCCAACCCTACTCAGAACTAGACATCAGTCAGTGCTCAGCCTCCACCCTAAGGAGTAGCTCCCTCCTCACCCATCCTTGGCCAGGACACGTCCCCCATTAAAGGTTTCACCAGCTGACACATTTCCATGAAAGTTTTCAGCGGCCCACAACAATGGCCACAAAATTAGCAATGTTTCATGCAAAAAAACCCCCAAACAGTTGGAAACTTCTGGCATTGAGCCTTACCTGGAAGCAGAGCCTGGACTGAGGTGCAGGCAAAGGCTACACCAGCACAACTCCACAGTTAAGCTTGGTGCATCGACACACAGGCTCGGCCACACAAGCAGCCAAAGCCTCACCAACAGAGTCATTTTCCCCACTGAAGAAGCAGCAGTCTCCTTTTTGGAGTTTTTCTAGAGACTCTAGTACCATTTATAAATGGATTTTTAAGTAAAACCCTTCCTGTGAACACGCCTGCCCAGGAAGCAGGATCTCAGTAAGTACCAAAGAACTTCAGAACTGTCAAAAAGCTCCACCATGACTACTCACCTGCTGCATTTTCATTCCTTTCCCCTTAATTACCAGGCCCAATATTGCCTATTAGCTACCATTAAACCTTCAGGAGTGCTTACTGAGCCAGAGATTTAGGGAGAATTGGAACCACCTGAACCTGCTGCAGGTTTTATTTAAAGAAACGGTGAAATCTCTATCCTCAAGTACATTCCTCCAGATTAATTTTTTACAGCTTCATCCCCACTGCTTCTAGGTAGTTCTATATTTTTATAACTGAAGTGAGCTCCTCTTTGTTCAATTTTAATTTATGATCTGCAAAACCTCTTCAGCAGCCATGACTGCCCCCCATGCTGATTTTGCTCGGACAGACCGACATCCCTGATGCAAATGGGCCACGCTGCTGATGCTGAGGGCAAGACCTACCAGCACTTCACTGTCCTGAGGCTGAGGAGCACAGCAGGCTCCTGCCTCTGACACAGGGCTGACCAAGGAGACGGTTGTTGGTGGAAGAGGGAGGGAGGAGCCTGTATTTTAGAGAGCATTTCTGGCCCAGAAAATGGTCCTCGACTCATCCAGCAACGTTTGGGTTAGATAAGATGGTGGGGTTAGATAAGAGCAGTTAATGGAGCAGGAGGGCAGCGAGTGCTCTTGAGGCAAAGGCAGTGGGAGCGCAGAGAGCTGCTGCTGACCTTGCTGAGTCCCAGCGGGCCAAGAGAGAATGGTCGCACTTTCCCAGAAAAGAAGTTTCAGAGGCCAGCTAAATCCAGGTGAGTCAAACGTCTTCACAGCCTCTGCTTAGTCTTGCTGAAGTGGAGAGAAAAAAAAAAAGGGTGATTGCCTTGGAGTACTTGCAAAATTATTTCCACGTTTTTGAAATTTTTCTTTGCAGGGAGCAAAGCCAGCAAGCAGGCATCAAATGAGATCAGCCTTTTGGGGGGTTTGCTGGGGTGGACCGGTGGCCACAGATGTCCCTGTGCATGTCACCTGCATCAGCTCCCTGTGCCCAGCCACCTTCCTCGACTGGGTTTTCCAGCAGGTGGGCGGGCAGCCAGGGGCAGCCAGCTATCCTGCAGCTCCATCTAGTGCACTGCACCCGGGGCATGGCCAGCACCCAGGTTCTATCTCTGTCTCCACGTTTTGGGAAGACCTGGCTCCTGGAGTCCCAGGATTCCCAGAGGCAGAGATTCCCGGGATTCCTGAAGCTTTACAGTTCTCATGTTCGGTATATTTTCAGCTGTTGACACTGCAAAGGACACCATAAAAACACAATTCAGGTGCATTCACAACCAGAAAGAAAGTAAAAGGATGGTGAGTCTCTATTTTTGTAAATCCCCTGATTGGTTTTCCACTTGAAAGCACTTGGGGTTGGCCGCTCAGCAAACGCCTGCGCCACTCACCGGCATCGCAGCCTCCACCTCCGCGAGCGCAGAGCAGAGCCAGGCATCAGGGCACGGCTGCCTGAAACACAACCTTCATTTTTCAGAAGGATTCAGATTTTCACGGTCTCGGCACCTGCCTGATTGTCTTCAAAAGCACCCACCACACTGGATGTGCTGAGGACTCTAGAAAAAGGTGGGTTTTCCCCTAAACAGCTTCTTGCTGCGAGCTGTCGGCAAACAGGGAGCCTGCACCATGAGCACGAGAGAGCTGTGAGTTCCTGCGTTTGCTTTAACCCTTGGTGTCAAAAGGGGGAAAGAAAAGAAAAAGAAAAAAGAAGGTGGGGGTTTTTTGGAAAAAGAGCAGCATTCATTTCAGAAGGAATGAAGGAACAAGCGGGATGAGATCCTTCTCACGGCTTTTCCCAAAATGCACGCCACTTGGCATAGGGTACCTCTCTCCCCTGTGCCCCGTGCCTACCCATTTTCAACAGGCACGGCCATGGACCCTGGCCACGCCAGCCACGGACCCCAGCATCTCTCCCTCCACTCCCACGGCTGCTCCTTGCAGAAGCCAAGCAGGACGTTGTGCATGATATTACGTTTTTAACCATACCCAATATTCAAAGAGTTTCAAGAGCAAATACATCTTTGTCTCTTCAGCCATTTCCCCAGCCACAGAAGCAAGAGCCTAATTGCCTCGCCGGGCTGATGAACAACTTGTTTATTTGTTACCCGCCTTCGTGCCGGTTCACAGCCCGGCTGCAGCACTCCCCGGTTCAGCGGCACAGGCTCTCCCCCCTCTGCTGAGAGGGACGGGAACTTCAAATGAAGGGAGCTGTATAAATACTTAAATAAAGCCATGAATGATTAACAGAAATAATTGTTTTTATTTTTTCCATGACAATTGCCGAGATGCATTATAGAAGGCTACAAGTGATTCCCAGTTATTAACAGATGAGGCATCAGCGTTAAGTGGAGGTCACAGAGTGATTTATACAACATGCCACAACGTGTTTGATCAATCTTTTCTTAAATACCTCTGCAGCGCTTTTGGCTGCTAACTCCTCGCCAGACACGCGCTTCGTGCTGCTCACAGCCGCTTGGCTTTTCCCAGCTGCCTGCTCCGGCCTCGCAGCCTGAGCCACTGCGCCGAGAAAGGGAAACAGCTGTAAAGAAATAGGTTAGAAATCCTCAAGGCTGAGGCTTCAGAGCGCTCAAGCGGCCCCAGGGCTGTTCCCCGCTCCCCGGCTGGATGCAGCCTCGCGCCCTGGTGCTGCTGCACCCCAGCATTCCCACCCCGCAGGAGCCACCGCCGGCTCTGCTGCCGTGCCGCGACCACGGGCCAGAAATACAGGCGAACACCGTGATTCAACCAAGGAGACCAAACCTGGGGCCAAAATGCGGGGGGGTTGCTGTGACTTACAGCGAGCTGTAGCACCTCCTGAGATGTGCTCCTCCTGCGTGAGAAATGTCAGGGAAAATCCATGCTGTCAGGCTTGGGAGTTGGAAAACTCTCAAAAAGGCATCAGAGAGCAAACGTGCCTCTTCCTCGGATTAAAACCACGGTGATTTTGCACGCTGGCTCTGGGGCGGGTGCTGCCCTGCAGGGATGTGCTGGCCACAGCCCCCCCACCGCAGGGCAAAGGACGAGCCCATCTTTATGTGGGCCCATGAGCTGCTGTTTTAATTTGGCCTTGAGTCCCGTATGTCCTCCAAAACCCTCTTAAAACAACTTCCATAGATGCTTTTATTCTGAGAGCGCTGTGACTCGAATGCCTCAGACTCATCCCCCTGCTGTAAATGACCCTTTTACAACATGGGCTCGGCAGCTGAAGGAAAGCAGAGCTGTTTTCTCCCTGCTATCACAATCAAGTTGTTTGGTACAAAACGTGGCTTAAAAGTGAATCCGTAATGTTCCTGGCAATGCAGGGAAACTGCTGTTACCAGGAGTAAAATGTAAGTAGTAACTCTGTGGGTTTTTCTCCACTGAAACTGTAATTAATGTGGATCCTGTGTACTAAGTGCAGGGAGAAATACAGTCTTCACAGCAGTTAAAATGCATCTCATTAGCACTGAAACTACTGTATCGTCAAAATGCATTATGTTTGGCGACGAAAAATTGTGTAATTGAATTCCCACCAAAGCACCGTTCATCTGCATCAAATGGCACCGTGCTCATCGTGCAGCTCCCTTCGGCTGCTGCGAGAAATGAGGATTAATTAGGATACCTGCTCGTTGCTTGAGGGAGCGCGTAGATGGGCCCCGGTCAGGCCAGGGCTGCCGCAAGGGGCTGCGTGCCCAAGCCTCAGCCAGGCCGAGAGGGGCTGCAAGGCTTTGGCCACCCCTGCAGCCAGCTCGGCCTCTTAGCAGGATTCATTAGACACTCAAAGATGTTTTGTCAATGCAGCAAATGCTGGTAAGAAAAGGCCGACGATTCAAATCTTTGCTGCATAAATACTTCAGTAATAATTAATAAATGATTTATGCAATTGCTTTTGAATTATTCTAGGCTGCGTTGGTACAAGTGGCAGTGATCTGTATAAATCATTTCATGTACAGCATCTGCCAAGCATGCCGCAAGAGGTGCAAATACACAAGCTAATAAATTCTCCAAAGCCATACATTCGGGGCTCTTCACCTCATTCGAGAATAACTCATTGATCCACAGTATTTTAATGGGTAAATTGTTATTAATTTAAATAAATACATTAAAAACTTCCAACATCCATGCTCTCGCTCAATAGTCTTTCGGTCAGATCAGAGTGGATCTGTGTCTTTCCTACAGCACCTCCTATCCACGAGTCCATGCACTGGGGTGTGTTACGGGCAGCAAGAGCTGATTAAATGCATTTATATCATCATCATAGGTTTTCCCTTTTTTTTCACATTCAGGTGTACATCAGAGTCCCGATACCTGGGTCTCCTGCAGCTCACCAGCACAACAGCCAAGCTGAGAAAACCAGAAAACCAGAGTTATTTTGGGGCAGAGTTATTTTGGGGCAGAGTTGTTTTGGGGCAGAGTTGTTTTGGGACAGAGCAGCATGCAGGGAGGGAGCTCGCCCTGTCTGCTGTCGGGCTGCAGCAGTTCAGCCCAGCAGCGATCTTGCTCCACCTTCACCCACGGCTCAGCACCCCAGCCCCGGCTGCCATGGTCCCCGCTGGGCAGGTGAGAGTGGATCAGCCCCCTGAGCGGCTCCAAGCCCCCAGAAGCCCCTTTGGACCTTGCTTTGGGCTGTAGGAGAGGCCGCAAGAGCAATCCATCAGCATCAAACTCTGCAAAACCAGGGACTGCTGTGATTTAAGCTGCCACTTAAACAAATTTTACTTACTGGAGGTGCGAGGGATGCTGAGTCCCAGCGCAATCCAGGTCCCCCAACACGTGGCGCACGGTCCCACCACCCCTGGGCTCTCACTCTGTGCCTCAATCCCCTCCAACACAGGCAGGCACATCCCATTACTTCTATTCTTCAAACCCCATTATTCAGATCTAACAAGGAAATAATTTTAATTAAGGAAATTAAAAATTTATTTGCATGTGCATTTTAAGTAGGTGTTAATTTGAAGGCACTGAAAGGAGCCCTCCAGCGGTGTCAGGATCTGTTTGTGTCAGGAGGAGCAGGGGATGGGGACAGGGACTGGAGGAGGGGGAGACCCCGCTCCATCGCCCAGGGACAGCAATGCTTGTGCAGAGGAGGGACCTGGTCCCTGGGGAGCAGTGGCAGGGCTGGCAGAGGCAACACGGTGCCAGCCCAGCTCCAGGCCATTACGCAGCCATTGTCAAGAAGTTGACTGATGGTGCTGAGCAGGACACGACCATTGATGTGATGGTGGCATGGACTGGGTGAGACCCTTCCAGCTACAGCGGGCGACTGCCTCACCTCCACCTGGTCTTTGCTCCAATTAGAAATGGGATGTGCTGAATAACTATCAGGGCTGCCCACAGCTCCCAGGTCTACCTGACAACAGGAGATGGCTTTCCCAAGGTGAGAAAAGGGTCCCCAAGATCCTGTGGCTTCCCTAAGGTGAGATGAGAGTCCCCAAGATCCTGGTGACCTGTGCAGCATCAATGTTTTGAGCACTTTCAACCCACCTGTCTCCTTCCAGCTCCTGTTCAAACCCAGTTTGTCCACGAAGCAGGTACCACTCTCTTGGTGAAGCTTGATACACAACCAGTTATCAGGATTTCCCAGCATGGAAGTGCCACCCAGCAATGGGCAAGGCAAACCCCAGCTAAGGAGGTCTCCTGCTAATTGCATTTCTGCAGTAGGTGGGAAAAGCAGCAAAAAAAAGTGTTGGAAAATCCTTTCTAGGGGCCTCCAAATCAGGAGCCCTGAAGCCATGAGGCTGCAAGGAGAGGTGGGCATGTTCCCAAGCTGGCCCAGGTCCCTGTGGGCTGCGGTGGCCTCTTGCGTCCCCTGCATGGGCAGCTGCAGAGGGCTGAGGACCACCTGGAGATGCTACGTCCTGGTTCCACTTCCTCCTTTGGTTGTTGCTGGTCTCCAACACCACAAGACTCTCCACTACCAGCTTCCCACAAATGTTGTCTGTTTGGACTTCTGTAAGGCCTTTGACACAATCCCCCCCAACGTCCTTCTCCCTAAACTGGAGTGATATAGATTTGACGGGTGGGACTGTTCAGTGGATGAGGAATTGGTTGGTGATCACATGCAGAGGGGAGTGGTCAATGGCTCAATGTCCAGATGGAGACCAGTGACAAGTGGTATCCCTCAGGGGTCCATACTGGGACCGGTACTGTTTAATATACTCATCAATGACATAGAGAGTGAGATCAAGTGCACCCTCAGCAAGTTTGCAGATGACACCAAGCTGTGTGGTGCGGTTGACACACCAGAAGGACGGGATGGCATCCAGAGAGACCTGGACAAGCTGGAGAGGTGGGGCCTGAGTGAACCTCATGAGGTTCAACAAGGCCAAGGGCAAGGTCCTTGCCCCTGGGTCCGGGCAACCCCCAGTATCCATCCAGGCTGGGGGATGAAGGCATCGAGAGCAGCCCTGCCCAGAGGGACCAGGGGGCACTGGTGAGGGAAAAGCTGGACGTGACCCGGCCATGCGCGCTGGCAGCCCAGGCAGCCAACCCTACCCTGGGCTGCAGCCCCAGCAGCGTGGCCAGCGTCAAGGGAGGGGATCCTGCCCCTCTGCTCCGCTCTGCTGAGACCCCCCCTGCAGCACTGCGCCCAGCTCGGGGGTCCCCAGCACAGGACAGACAGGGACCTGCTGGAGCGGGGCCAGAGGAGGCCATGGGAATGATCCAAGGGCTGGAGCCCCTCTCCTACGAGGACAGGCTGAGAGAGTTGGGGGTGTTCAGCCTGGAGCAGAGGAGGCTGTGGGCAGACCTGATTGCAGCCTTGCAGGGCTTAAAGGGGGCCCATAGGAAAGGTGGGGACAGACTTTTTAGCAGGGCTGGTTGTGACAGGACAAGGGGGGATGGTTTTAAACTAAACCAGGGCAGATTCAGACTGGCTATAAGGAAGAAATTCTTTACCATGAGGGTGGTGAGACACTGGCATGGGTTGCCCAGAGAGGTGGTAGAGGCCCCATCCCTGGCAATGTTCAAGGCCAGGTTGGCCGGGGCTGTGGGCAACCTGATCTGGTTAAAGGTGTCCCTGCTCCCTGCAGGGGGGTTGGGCTGGATGGCCTCTAGAGGCCCCTTCCAACCCAAACCATGCCATGATCCCATGATTCCACAGGTGCCACCAACAGCGGGCAGCTCAGCTGACTGCCAGTGCCACAGGGAGATGGCTTTTGGTCAAAAAGGAGATGCTGCTCATTCCATCTCCTTGCAGCAAAGGCAGCCCAGAGGACACCGCGATGTAAGGCTCAGTTTAATGCATCTGGATAACAGTCCTATTGAAAACAGTAGCTAATTAGTTAAGTAATACCCGGTGTTATTAATTCTGCAGCTCTGCCATCATGAATGTATTTGTAATAATAGTGTTTCCTCTGTAATAACATTCATCATAATGGATTTACTAAGAAATTAAGGGGGAAGAGGTATTATCTCCCTCGGGAACACCATTTGACAGCAGCTCTACTTACTGTGCGGATTCTTATTTGTTTAATTCCCAATGTCTTGCTCGTTAAGCTGCTTTCCAACATCCCCGCACAAGCACCCCTCTGTGAGTGGAAACAGCACGATGGGGAGTGCAGCCCCGCTCCTGCCCAGTGCAGCCAGGCACGGGAGCTCCAAGGGAACCCACCGAGACCTTGCAGGGGGTCAGCACGGCCACCGGCGTTTCCTCCTGGCATGCAGGGGCGGGAGTGCATGGTCCTGCCCTCCCCTCATGGGCAATGTCCACTTCTGGGCAGCGTCCACCTCTCTGGCCGGTTTGCTCATTCTCAGCTCCATGCTTTCGGCCTTTCCGGCTCTTTCAGCGTTTCCAGGGGAGCAAGAAATATTCAGCATCTCCTCCTGACATTTATACCAAGCGTGGGAAGGTTTCACTGAAACTCATTTTCCTGGAACCCCTTCTCCTCCCAGCAGGTTTCGGGTTCAGGACACTTGTACCAGACCAGGCTGTAGACCAAGAGCAGCTTGTCTGAGACGGGGAATCAAACGAGACTCCCGCCAGGAACCCACGCTCAGCTCACGGGCGGCCGGGCAAGGCACCGAGCTCAGCCCTGCAGGAGCACCCATGCATCCCCAGACACCACATCGGCCACGGTCCTGTCCCCGCGGGAAACCCTGGCAGCTCAGTCCCACCGTCCTCACCGGCGCCCACCCATGCATTAAGCTCTCAGCAGCAGCTCAAAAATAAAAATTAAAGCCTGAAGGGTAAAGCTCAGGATTTTTACCAAGAGCTCAGCTTTCCCTGAGTAGTTTATGGCTGTGCATAAAGAGGACGAGGATTTTTAATGCAGTCTGCATTAAACTCCTTCGATGGCTTGCCCAGGAGTGCAGCGATGCCGTGGTGGCCAGCAAGAAAATGAGCAGGAGGCAAGAAGTGCAGCAAGCAGGAGAAAGCCCCGCTCCCCCAGCCTGCCCTTCCGTGCTGGCACGGCCGCTCCGGCAGCGCTCGGTGCCGGTGTCCCCAGCACCGGCTGTCCCCGGCGGTGGCCTCTGAGGAAACGCGGGGGCTTCACAGCTAACAAGAACCTGGACTTGTTGTCCCTGTCCTTCGCTCTTTGCAAAGGACCTGGGGACACCTGGTTCATTTTTTCACGCCGAGTTCTCAATGCACAAACACAGAACGGGTTGGGTTTTTTTCTTTTTCTTTGCCCCTTTTGTATTTTTTCTTTTTATTTTTGCCCCTTTAACCTGTAGCAGCGACTTTCTGATGGCGGAGGAAGCTTAAAAGTCTTCCCCCATGCCCTGGATGAACTCTAGGAGAGTCGCTGACTTGGGACGATGCCTGAGCTCCCGCCTGGGCTTGGCGCTTTTCAAAGCCATGAGCCTGTTTTCCCTCTCTCTTCATGTTTGCCATGTTTTGGTTCTAATTTGTTAAGCATGAGTTGCAGCCTGGGTAATTACATTTGTCTTAATTAGCATGTATTACCACACACCGCCGCGCTGAAGAGACTTTTCTTCTGCAGCCAGCTCCTCGCCAAGGCTGTAACCCCCCCTTTCCATAACTGGGAGCCCAAGCTGCTGAAATAACGCAGCCCATGGCCACCGGGCTGCTGGCAGCCACTTGATTAAATACAGAAATGTTTTTTGCACATGTGCCCATAAATAAGTTATAAAGCTAGCGCAAAGCAGGACGCCCTTATTACTGTTTTATCCCGGGGTTTTTTGACCTCGCCGGGAGCGAGCCTCACCTGTGGCAGAAGCCGTGATGCTTCGCGGGGTGCAGGAGCAGGGGGTGTCGCAGGGAGGGACACCCGGGAAGGGGGGGAGCGGGACACAGGCAGGTTGAAGGGAGCCTCTGAAGGTATTTCAGGTGAAGATTTCAAACGAGACCTTCAAGTCAGAGGCAAAGCCCCAGCTGCTGGGTGAGCTTTTCTGCCCACGCTGGGAAGCCACCAGGGATTGGGGGTCAGGGGCTGGAGAGGGTGGGGGTGAGGTGTGGAGTAAGATGAGCAGAGCTCAGGAAGATTAGCGGTAATACCCAGTGTTTCGCCAAGCAACGCCGTGGGACTTGGAAAAGATTAAATGATCTTACAGGTGTTTCAAGGCGTGCGACGTAGGATGAGACAAAGGATCCGTCCTCATCCAGGGGACCGGGCTGGGGAGGGGACGAGCGAGGGTGAGGCGGCTCCTGCCGCTGCCCCCCGCCGCGGGGCCTGACCTGCCCCACGCTGCCGGCGAGCAGGGTGTGAAACCACGCGGATCCGGAAGGGAAATGAACGCCGTGCCCAGGTCAGCCCCCAGATGCCTTTTGTCCCCAGCCCTTTTGGATGGCGAACAGGGTCGTCTAGGCCCTGGGTTAGGATTGACACCGTGTGGAGGAGCCTGATTCCTTCACCAGGACTGGGGGAGGGCAAGGATGCAGCACGCCCAGAACAGACCGGGGTGCAGGGGAGAGCACGATTTGATTCAAACCGAGCTTATTTTCAGCTCCAGAGATGCTTATTGAGTTTTAAATTTCCGAGGCAGCTGGCTTTGGGGCTGAGCACCGGCATTCTGCTGTTAAAAATGAACTGCCAGGCGCTGCCAACAAGTCCCTGACTTTATGAAGTCATTAACCAGTCGATTGAAATCAGCTTTCTCTTCCACTGCCATCCTCCTGCCAGGCGCCCGTCCATCCATCACTCCTGGCCCTGCACATCCATCTCCGTGCCCCAGCACCATTCCCTTGGGTCCTTGCTGCAGCAGGATTTGAGTAGGGTGAAGTTGCTGCGGATGATGTAGGTGAGAAATGCAGTTGCCCGGCTGCATGACAAGCACATTTTTTGGTGGAAATTGGACATTTCAGCCCTCGTGACACCGACAAATGAAAAGCACTGGCTGGGGTCTGGTGGGACTCAGGCTGGGGCACTGCGGTCCCCAAAACCTCGCTGCTGCCCCCATGGATCAGCCCGCAACAGGCTCATCCTGCCCCAACACTGCTTCACTTTTGCGATGGCACCAGCAGCGTTCCCCCTCCATCCGCCAGCCCAGCACCAGCCACAAAGCTGAGCCCCATCCTCCAGGGACAGAGAGCTCCTGCGCTGGGCAGGCTACAACGAGTTGATCAGAGGATTAACAACCCAGAGGACAAAATCACAGCCAAGGTCCCAAAGCAGGGACAGGGACGTTTGGAGGCCGGTGTTGCCCCATTGCAGCCCCTGTGGTTGCCCTCGGCTGCGGTGGGACGCGCCAGCCCAGAGCAACAGCGGCATGAGACGGGAGACGGCACCTGGAATTGAGGGGTGGCAAATACTCACCTGCACCGGGCAGTGGGGCAGTGGGTGACACCACGGCAGCCACCCTGAGGAAGAAAGGTCCCTTTTCTTGCAGCTTGGCTGTGGCACCCTGGGGACCAGCTTTCCCATGGGACCCAAGGGACCCCAGCGTTNGCTGCGGTGGGACGCGCCAGCCCAGAGCAACAGCGGCATGAGACGGGAGACGGCACCTGGAATTGAGGGGTGGCAAATACTCACCTGCACCGGGCAGTGGGGCAGTGGGTGACACCACGGCAGCCACCCTGAGGAAGAAAGGTCCCTTTTCTTGCAGCTTGGCTGTGGCACCCTGGGGACCAGCTTTCCCATGGGACCCAAGGGACCCCAGCGTTGCTGCAGCACCCCAGGGACCCCAGCTTCACCATGGTACCCAGCGGACTCCAGATTTCCTACGAGCAGAGCTGGGGCAGGTCTTTCCCAGTCAAGTGCTGGGATTTTACCTCCAGGATTCAAGCACTGGCCCAGCCCTGCCCATCAGGTGCAGCCTGTTGGTGTGCAGAGCAATCCCCGAAAAGGACTCAGCCATTCCTGGCACCCCTCGTGCCCCAGGGAGCAGCAGCGCAGCCTCAATGCTGCTTTGCTATGAGCTTTGCTGAAGCAGAAAGCAGCTCAGCACGAACCCTGAGCACCCATTGCCACCTCCATGGAGATAAGCAGAAGAAAGAGAAGACCTTCCCCCTGCCTTGGCCAAAACCTTTGGCTCAAGTTCAAGGCAACAGACTTGAGCCAGTTGATGCCCAGGATACTGTCCTGCTCCCCAAGCCCCAGAGCCACAGCCAGGACCGTCCCCAGCTCCTTGCTAGCCACCGCAGGAGTGATGGGAACCCCGGCAGCACGTGTCCAGGAGAAACTGCAGCGCTCGCTGGGTCTTTATCCCAACTCACTCTCCCTGACCCAGAATTGGTTTTTGATGGACTGGTAAAACAAAAGCGCCCCAAACCTTCCAAGCAATAACGTGAGCCACGGTGCTGAGAAGGAGCTGATTTAGCACCCCCCGGCCTCACTGGGAGATGGTTTGGTGGGGAAGAATAAACTGCAGGTGAGTGATGAAAGCAGGGGGTGTGGGAAGATTTGTCACATGCTCCGAAAGTGAACACTAGAAACTGTCCTGGCAGGAATATCAAAGCAAAACTCTCCCCGCTCGCCGGCCTGAGCAATGCCCCCTCCCTGCCGTGTGTTGCCGCAGCACAGCTCAGCCCCAGCCAGGCTCCAGCGGTGGGACATAGCCGCCGGCCCAGGGTGTCCCTTTGGGCCTGGGTCTGTGAGCCGGGGCTCGTCCCCACGTGCTGGGTCTCCACCAGTCCCCTGCAGGCAGCCAGAGCCAAACCTGCCTCCCTGGAAATGTTACGGAGAGAAGTTTTCCTTTTGGATGCGCCTGGAGGACCAGAAGGATCAGAAGGAGAATTTGCAGAAGGAGCAGAGCCCCTGGGCACAGGGGGACACCCACAAGGGGATGCGCCCACAGCCACCATGCCCCAACAGCCCCAGGCTGGGCAGACACATGAGAAGGAGCAGCTCTGGCCCCCAAAAATGCTCCCAGAGAACTGCATGTGCACACAGCCTCGGTGCCCTCCCATCCTTTCGCTCGTCCAATTTAACTTTGCACTTGTGTCCCTTGGCTCCTGTCCAGGGGATATCAACAGTACCAAGCACGCTGCCCACAGAATAAAGTGCTCCGGTACTGTACCAGCAGGATTAGATGAGATTTGTCAATATTTGTTCAGGATTGAGGTGAAACTGAACTGAGAGATGATAATAAATAACGTCAGATACTGGTTTGTGAAATGCCATTGATAGCCCAAGGTGGTGGCTATTGAGGCATCGCCAGCTGTTAAACTGAAAAGGCTCTTTTTTTTCTCCTCCCCACTTTGTATTTTAAGTTTAAGTAAATTGATTGTGAATTACTCGTTTTACAGCCACAGAGCCAACCAGTGCAGGAAACCAGCAACCTGTAACGTGCTCGGCAGGGTGAGCTAATCCGCACGCCTGCTTCATACTAACGAAGGGAAAAGCAACAGCAGGACTGAGGGCCCTGCAGGCTCCTGCACCCCGTCCTGCACCCCGACAGTTGGGCACAGGGCCCTGCTCACCCCCAGGCACCTCCCCGCTACCCCCTGCTTGCCCCCAGCACCGACCTCTGCAGCTCAGTCCCACCCAGCTCCATAATCTGCCTCTCCAGCGGCGTGGAAGGAAGAAGATGAGGCATGAAAGCAGCAAGCAAGAACCACAGATTTGAAATTTAAGCACTTCTCAGCCAAAGTTTGCCCTGGGTGGAGGAAAACTTACTCCAAACATCTGCCACAGCTGCTCCGCACGGCTTTCAGCTGCTGGTTTTGAGATGCTCCTGCTCCCCTTGTGCAAGGGACGAGAGCTGGCAGCGGCCAAGGCACCACAGCGTGGCCCTGCATGGATCTGTCACAGCCGCCAAAGGCAAAACCTCACCGGGGAGGGCAAAGTCAGAGCCTGGGTACCAGGCAAGCGCTGGCCGAGCCGGAGAAATGCATGGGGATGAAGTGCTGGGAAGGCAGCAATGCTCCAGCAGGGCCAGGAGACCGTGGTGCCCACCCCAGCCTCACGTGCAATGCAGAGCTGCTCCCTGCTGAGACCATCTGACAAATATAAATGCAAATACCCATAAAAATAAAATACGTAGCGCACGTCCTCCCGCAGAGCCGCCGGGTGGCCAGCAGCCTCCTGCAGGGCTCCCCTCCACAGCGGGAGGAGGCTGAGCCAGTTCGGGTCCTTCCTGGGGAAAGACATCCTTGACGCGGTGCATTTGCTGATGTTGTCCCCTGTGGTGCCAGCAGCTGAGATGATGGGGTCTAGGGATGCGGTGAGCAGGAACAGCAGAGCACAGCTGGAGGGGACCCACAAAATCCAGTTTCCGTGAAAAAGGGCAAAAAGGGAGCCTCCGCACAGAGGCTGGCTGGCATTTACAGCCCCCAGAGACCCCGGCCCCCTCGGCTGCTGGCGGTGGCAGAAAGAAGTCCTGGGGCTGAACCTGCACTGAGCTTGGGTGCAATGCCAAGAAGTTTGCAGAGACCCCAACAGCACAGTCGTTCCCTGACAGTCCCTCTCTACTGCACTGGAGCATCCATCCGCATCCCTCAGCCGCCCCCCGGTCCCGCTGGTCCCCCAGCCTCCCCATGGCTCCCCCCCTGACACCGGCTCTCATTCCTGCAGCTTGTTCAATCACCAGTGCTTTGAAATGCTGGGAAGCTCCTTTCCAGCTGACGTTTGGGCAGCCCTGGCACCGCTGTTCCGGGTGCCCCGAGGATGAGGCAGGTGCTGCCTCACCTCCAGGGGAAGGTGGGCTGCGAAGGGCAGGGTGCCCAGAGCACAGCTCCTCTGGGGCAGCTGGCATTGCACAAACCCCCTGATTTCCAGCACTGTTGTCCTCCTGAGTGGCCAGGCTGCTGCCATGGGGTTGCTTTTCTCTCCAGGTCCAGGACCCGCTATGGGCAGAGCATCCCCGAGCCCCCATGGCATAACCCAGTGAGTGGGGACACCCATGCAGCCATGGGAGCTGTCTGCGTGGAAAACCTGGCCGCAGCACCCAGTGGTGACGCCAAACATGGTCACAGGTTTGACTTTACAAGGGGACGAGTCTCCAGAGCTCCAAAAGGTATGGTCAGAGCTGTGAAAGGTCAGTGGGAGCAGCCCTCTGTGTTCCTCAGCGGAGGCTCAAAATCGGGTTGTTCATTAGATGTCAGCAGAGCAGCAGCCACGCTGCTGTCCCCCACCTCGCCGCCAGCCCCAGGATGCACCCCCGGACCCCTCCTGTGCCCTTGCTGGAGGCTCGGTTGGGCACCCATGGGTCCTCCTTCCCCCAGCCCTGCACTTGGCACCAGGAATGCTGGGGTGAAGGAGAGCTGCTGCTGACCCCCAGCACCAGCCCCAACCCCATCCCAGCACTGCAGGCTGTGGAGCTTCCCAAAAAGCCCCTGCTGATGGGGTGGCCCTGGGGACCTGGGGCCACCCGCTCCACAGCAGCCTCGGCCCCGGGGCCAAGCACGCTGATGAGCCCGACACATCGCATGTAGACACGGTGCCCACCAGCTGGCCGCTGGGTATCACTTTTGCACAACACAATGACAGTTACCCAAACCATTTTTGTAAACAATTAGCAAAAAAATTGATGCAAAAGTCAGATTTAATTATCATATCAAACCCAGTGTTAATTAGCAAGCAGTGACAGATGGCTCTGCCCCCCCTCCCCACGCCACACACCCTCTCCCAGGCACCTCCTTGGTCTGCGGGACACACGTTGGCATTTTCTGCTGGGAACACGTGTCCCATCGCAGAGCTTTAGCACTGGCTCCCCGGCTGGTGCCCACGGGCAGCAGGCTCTTAATGCGGAGGCTGAAAAAACCACGTCCTGGATGCTCCTGCTCTCCTTGCACGCAGGGTTGTGGGCATGAAACCCTGCCTCCATGTACATCTGACCTGGGGCTGGGAGGTTTCTGTTTCCTCCCCATGCCCAAAAATGCCAGCAGGCCCCTGTGAAAGTCATTACAGGTGTTTCTGTTCTGCACCTCTGCAGTCAGGGAGGAGCAGACCCGAGCAAGGACAGGGATGGACGTGCGCTGCTGCCCCTGCAACCCCTCCTTCTCCCCCATTGCACACAAGAGCCCTGGAGCTGGGGCACACTGAAGATGCCCGGAGGGAATGGCAATGGGTCATGGCAATGGGTCCTCAGGGGCACGCAGCAGAGACGCTCCCCTCACAGGAGCTGGGCCCCCATTTTGGGGGTTGCTCAGCACAGCATTTAATGCCTCCAGTGCTCCAGCCGAGCCAGCGCAAGGTGATTTATCCCTCCCCAGGCAAAGCAAAGTCTTCCCGTTCCAGTGATGCCTCCAGGCCCTGCATCCCAACACTGCCAAGAGCTCAGTCCCGAGGTGCCAGCCCTGGGGCATGCAGCTGCACAAGCCTCTGCCAAAGCAAAAGCGTCACAGAGATGAAGAGCGTCCCGTTGGCATTGGGGTTCACATTCGCCGCTTAAAGTTGTTCATTTGCATCTGCAGTAGCTCTGCTTACAGCAACGCCATCATGGGGCTGCTTGCACCACGGTCTCTTTATAGCCCTCCTACCTTCAGGGGGGCATAAATTGTACTGGCGTTGCCAGCATGGGAGAGAAAAGCCTTGGACTGTGTCTTCCCCGCAATAAATATGTGTGTTTTACATTTTATCTCCATGTCATTGCTGGTAGGGCAGAGCTGAGACCCGACCCTCCCTGTCGGGGCGAGCAGAAGAGCCAGGGGCGGCCGTGCCAAGCCCCAGAGCACCCGGCATCGCCCCAGGGCAGCACCCCGAGAGGCTGGGGAGGGGAAGAAGAGCATCCCGGGTCGGGGTGCAGACACAGCGGCCTGAGGATGGCTCTGCAAGGGAGGGATTTCATTGCTCAGAGCTTCACAAACGGCTCTCGGAGAGGAGAGGGAGAGGGAGAGGAGAGAGGAGGAGGAACATGAACACCCGTGGCCAAGTGCCCCAAAAGCTGCCAGCCCCGCCCGGGAGAGGTCCCAGATGAGACCACAGACTGCAGACCAGCGGCACGTGGCCATCAGCCAAGCTCATTCCAACACCCCTACTCAAGAGGCGTCATCAATAAGCAGAGACCTCTCCCACCTACACTGATCTGCCTCGTCTGTTCAGCACCACGGGGGCTGAGCACAGCGGTGGGGACCTGCCCTGAGCCAGGGAGGTGGCTGAGGACGATTTACCCCGGCTATTTTCTTACCAGCCCGCAGTCTTCTGACTCCAGCCCCGAATATCAGGGCCAGTAACACGCTTCCTCCATAACTGATGCTGGAGCGGATGTACGCTTAATAGTGAAGATGGGGTATATTTTATTTATGACAAAAGTGGTCTCCTTGTTCTGATCCTTTTTGGAAGAACAAGGCAAACTTCTTCCCTGGAAGCCAAACAAATACAATCTTGGAAAATGCAGAGTGGGAGCCCAGCCAGGGTCTGCTGGGTTTGAGGACGGGGCTGTGCTTATGGCAGCCTCGGGAGCAGCAGCTTTCCTGGAGGGTGCACTAAAAGGTGTAAGTGCAGCGGAGCTGATCCTCTGGGCTGATCCCCGTTCCTGCAAGGAGCAGCCCCGGGGTGACAAGTGCCTCCGCGGTGTCCAGAGCAGCATCACTCTCTAGCTGCAGGCACCGATCACCTCCCGCTCCGCTCCGCACTTCAGCTGGCTACAAATTTTCCCCATCTCTTGTTCTGTTAATAAGAGACTAAAGAGACCATCACGTGCTGCTGCTTCCTGAAATGACAGGGCAAGGCAAAGCAGGGGGGCAAAGCAAGGGGGCAAAGCGTCGGCAGCTCCTGGGAAGGTGCTGCTCCTCTGGCTGGGTGCCCACATTCTACGGAGCAGGATGGAGCCCAGTGCCCAGGTGCTGCCGCTGGCCCCACACAGGGATGCCGGCGGTTGTGCTGCCAGAAAGTTACTGGTCCAGTAGAGGAAGGGGTTTGTGCTCCCCAAACCCGATGCTGCCGTCACTGGATGTGACCTCTGTCACCTCTGGAGGTGGCCGGAGCAGGAAAACGGAGGTTGCTTTTCCAGCACACCTCGGTGGGAGAGACGGGGATCGCTGGCGCTGCAGAGGACACTGCAAGGCAGGCGGAGCAAGGGGCAGCCAGCGAGCAGTGGGTGCAGAATTATTCGAGAAAGAGCATTTAACTTTTTTGCAGGACCTGCATCCCTGCATGGCCCAGCTGCCCGTCAGCTGAGCCACAAGAACATGCCACACAACCATCCAGGCACCTGAGATTTCTCTGGTTTTTAATTTTTTGAAGAAGCTGCTGCTTTTTAGGGTCTTTTGTGCAGAAGCGTGTGCTTTTCTGTGCTCCACACTACGCATATTTGCTGTAACCCCACTGCATTTTGCCACTTTCTAATCAGATTTTCCCCTTCCCCTCCCACGTGCGCAAGAGACCAAGATCCCACCAGCCCCACGCATGTCCCGCCTGCTCCTCGCCTCCCTGGATGGTGTCGGCATCATTTGTCGCTGCCTGCGGGAAGGACGCTCTTGTCTCTGCTGACGATACAGGCACAAAAACCCAGTTAGGATCCCTGTGGCCTTGCAAGCCAAAGACAACGTTCCTCCCTGTTCTGCTGAGGGTTTGAAGGATGGTGTGAGTGCTTCTCCTCGCACTTCCCAAACGCTCTGCCTTACCCTGGGGGGAATGGGCCAGCAGCAAAGCCCAAGCCTTGATCTTTCAGAGCAGTTAGAACAGATCAGCCCACCCTGATCTGGGATACCCTGATCCCACAGCCGCTTCCCCAGCGCTGCCCATGACGGCACCGTGCAGGCAGGGAAGCAGCTCCTGGCCGTCATCTGTGCCCTTCACCGGTGGGACAGGGAGGTGCTGGGCAGCCAGCAGCCGCCTGACCCGGTAAGAAGGAGCCCTCCTGCCTGCGCCAGGGAACACCACCAGGCCTGAGACAGTTTGAAAGGGCCAGGGGATCTGCAGCCCCAGCATCTGCCTCCTTCCCCCTCCCAGGCTGGACCAGCTCTGGTTTAACACCTACTGAACTGTGCAGAGATGGAAATCCATCCCAGCATTGCCCTCTGCTGGCAGTCCCTCTTGGATAAGCCTTTCCCCTGCTGTGTCACCCCAAAATATCCCGGGGAGCCACTCCACTGCCTCTGGCTGCTCATCTAGGCACCCTCAGCATCCCCAGTGCCAAATCCCAGTGGCACTCCTGGCTGGAGGGACTGGACAAGGAAGACCTTCCTCCGAGGCTTGGCTGCAGGCTCTGGCAGGCTGCTGCGTGCCCAGGAAAGCAGCTGAGCAACTGGAAGAGGGGACCAGAGCCTTCCAGGCTTCACCCTTGGGGAAACAGGGACCTGAAAATTGAAGTGGGAAACAAATAGTTTTCATTAACAGTTGGCAGCCAGTGACCCCATTGCAGCATTAAAAAGTTGGTCTCTAATTTACAGAAGTTTAACACAGACCGGGAGACAGATACAGCAATTATTTTATGGTTGCAAACCTCGTTGGGAGATGCTCTCCAGAGTAGGGGGCTGCCTGGCCAATGGGCCACTGGGGTGGCCCCCGGCAAGGTGCCTGCAGCAGCCTCACCAGCACCCGTCACCTCCCGCCCCCGGCAGTGGGGAGCTGGGCAAAGGCGGGCTGCTGGCAGAGCACCAGCGCAGCCAGCCCCGCCGCTCAGGGCAAGCGGCTTCGTGCCACGTCACAACCCGCCACAGAGGGACGGAGCCACGGGCAGCACCCAGCAACTGGGGCTAGTGCCCAGTTAGTCCCCAAATCTCATGGGGAGAACCAAGAGGGGTGGGCAGGAGCCCCAGCCGTGCCCCCCAGCTGTGCCATCGGCCCCGGCCGCACAGCACACGGCAGTGTCAGCACGTCTGTCCAGAAATGCAGAAATGCAGTTTTGCCTCCAAGCGTTCAAGCAGGATATTGCACGGGCGGCGTTAGCTGGGCTCACCGCCCTGCACGCCACGGTGCAGCTTGCACACTGCCTTTGCGTGGTCTCTGCAGCAGGCTGAAGCGACCAGGAGCCGAGGGATGTCTGTGCACACGCGAGTGTGCACCCCAGAATGTGCAAGCACAGCAGCGGGGATGGGACAGTCCAGGACAGCAGGACAAGCTTCTCGGTCATGCCTCTGCGCTTGATAGCCCAGTCTAAACCCCACTGGTGCCTGGGACATTTGGGATCCTCAAGCTGGGGTGCTGCCTATCCAAGACCCCAAAAAGCCCTAGAAGTCTCAGTTCCACCTAACCCCCAAGCCATCTTCTCCCTCATGCCCATAGGTGAGTCCCTGGGCCTGTCTGTCCCCAGCCAGGGACCAGAGCTGCGAAGGTGTCTGATTTTAGAGAGCTCACCATGGACGGGGAAGATCCGTCCGAGCCATTTGGCCCTGCGTATCACATCCCTCCTCCCTGCTGACCACTCTCTGGATCCCTCTGCAAAACCTCCTCACATCACGTGCATGGAGCTGGTCACGGAGGAGGATGGGGAACTTGCCCCCGTTAGCACAGCAGGTAACGAGAACAGAAGCATGAGTGCAGAACAGCTAAGCAAGTAGCAAAGGGCAGGAGAAAGACAAGAACAGCAGAAGGGGGACATGAGCTGGCCAGAAGGGTGGCATGAGCTGGGCCCAGACCCAGCTGGATCCGGCCAACCACCCCTCCTCTTTCCATGGGACAGCCAACAAGAGATGCTCTCGGCTACAGCTCCGAGATGACACGTAGGAGGACATCACTCAGGTTCCCATAGCACAGGCAAGACAAGGGGAAACCTCGGATAATGCCCTAAAATGTGGCCTCAAAATCCTGCCAGCTGCCCAGCTCAGGAGATGTCCAGCAGAGCTGAAACGCCTGGAGCCAAGGGAGGGATGGGGACAGGGACAGGCTGCTGAGAGCCACAAGACCTGGAAAGCATCACTTTGATTTAATGGACCTTGATGTTTGAAAATTAAGTCAAGAGAACTCTTTTATTTGCCACAGGGCTGAGCATAAGCTGAACACGAGCAGGATTTAGAGGGGGAAGAGCTTTCCAGATGAGCAGAGTGCAATTTTGTCATAAGAACCAAAATAATGATAAAAATAACTAGCGGGGGAGAAAGGGAGCGTTGAGCACGGCATACAAATGTCAAACTCCAGATCCTCTCAGCAGAGCTGCAGTAAAAGTGTTTAACCTGTTACATCGATTAGCAGTATTACACCTCTTGAGCGAGAAGCAGCTCACTCTTCCAGGCAGGCTCATTTCAAAGCCACGCCGCGTTCAGTGGCTCAAATAAGCTGATGTTTTTTAATGAAAGGGTTGAGATTTAAACCGAGAGGGACTTGGGGGTGCTGCTGGATGAAAAGCTGGACATGAGCCGGCAATGTGCGCTGGCAGCCCAGAAGGCCAACCATACTCTGGGCTGCATCAGGAGAAGCGTGGCCAGCAGGTCGAGGGAGGTGATTCTGCCCCTCTACTCTGCTCTGGTGAGACCTCACCTGGAGTACTGCATCCAGCTCTGGAGCCCTCAGCACAAGAAGGACATGGAACTGTTGGAGCGGGTCCAGAGGAGGGCTACAAAAATGATCCGAGGGCTGGAGCACCTCTCCTATGAGGACAGGCTGAGAGAGTTGGGGTTGTTCAGCCTGGAGAAGAGAAGGCTGCGGGGAGACCTGATTG
>JAKFQP010000261.1:801162-815114 GCA_023375905.1 Nycticorax nycticorax
TTAGGGACAGGCAGCCAGGGTACAGCGCTCGTTCTCGGGGAGATGGGCAGCGCTTCCCTGCAGGCGCAGCAAAGACAATGGTCCAATGACTTTTTCTGGAGAAGTCACACTCTCCCTCAAACGCTTCCCAAGTACCAAAAAGCCTACTATACATTTTAGTGAGCGTATTGCCCCCCACCTCAGCCCGAGACGGTTCCCAATGGGCCGCGTACCTGATGCCACCCGCACGAGGCATTGCCTTGCTCCTACTGCAGCAGGGCCCCTGTGCGAGGCCGGCCGCTCTCCAGCCAGGTCTCTTGTCGCTCACACCAGGGATGTCCCACGAGGCACCTCCCAAAAGCCCATTACTAACGTGCATTAACTAACGAGCAAATTTGCCATCAGTTAAGCAACTGGAGAGTGATTTGCCACCAGTGGCTAATGGAGCCCCTCTTTATTTCCTGCCTATTTAACATCGTGCTGAAGGCTCTGGCAGTTGAATGTCTTAAAACAGTCCCGGAAAGAGCATCTGTTGGAGAGAAGACCAGGAAAAGCACACAGAAAAGCCATTTCTACACCCAGAAAGGTAAACATTGGGCGACACTAAAGACTGATTTCCTATAAAGCAGTACTGGGCAGAGCCATGGATTGCCATTAGTCCTGGGAGGGAACAGCCCCTCCGCCCGCTACACAACACAAGTGCTCCCCAGCCCCAGGGGAGGATGGATGCTGAGGTTTATAATCCACGTGCTGAAGGCGAAGCCCCCTCAGTCACCCTCTGGCCCACCTTTTGCAAGCACTCGCTTTGCACATTCACCCTGTTCTAAAGGTAGAAAGAAAAGCAGGTACTTGGTGCGAGCGAAATCCTGAGCGGCCACCACACAGTGATCTCTTTCCCGAATCCCCCAACCCAAACCAGCAGCACAAATACAAAATACTTCCCTGCACCTCCTGGCAAAAGCACTGTGCTTCCCTAGGGTGAGAGTGCAACTGCAATGTCCTGCATAGCAGAGAGAACAGCCATCCCCCCCTGCAGACTGCTGGAAGTGTCATAGGGGAAATGCAGTCCGTCAGCCCTGCTTTAAATGCGTTGGTATCACACACACATGCAACAGCAACAACACTTTTCTCCCTTCCTATTAGAAAAAACAAGGGTTAATCACAAACTGAAAATACCTGGATCCCAGTTTTCTGCTTGCCCCCTTTAACATATTAACAACAGCTCTGCAAGAAAACCCTGATGTAGCTGCAAATTTGTGTGATGAGGGCAAGTCAGCTGAGAGTGGTTTCCTAGCAGGAGCTGGACTGCCTTGCCTCGAAGGGGAAGCCCTGGGCGCCGAGTGCACAGCTGCTGATAGTTGATAGCTGCTGCCTTTTGCATTGCATCTTGGTGCTCTTTACAGGTAGGTTTTGCTCACAGAAAGAGCCTGAGCAAGGGAGAAAAATGTTTAACTCTAAGCACTTTAGCTGTTCACTGATATTATGCACTCTGTCAAGGAACTGATACTCAATTTGAATGATATTCAAAGCAGAAAGGTGAGCAGTCCTCGGATATACTAAAAAATTGCAGGCTTAAGAAACCACGCCATCGCTTATTAAAATAATCAGGAAAAAATAGGCTATAAGAAACAAAGCTGTCCTAGCTGTCTGGCTAAAAGTAAACAGGAACCACGACATACGCTCGTTACTGCATTTGCTCCTTGCTGTGCAGACCAGGTTCTTCCTTTAGTTAAGCAATTGGATGAATGAAGAGGAAAGAAAACCCAACCCAGGAAACAGCTGGGTTGCCAGCTGGTGCCTCAGCCACGAACAGTTTCTGAGCTTCTGCATCAGGAACCTTAAGAGCATTAACAGTGCTACGGGATTTCTCTTCCTCTCCCAGCTACACTCGATCACTTCTACTAAGACGCTTCACTGCACTCGAGATGCTCACCTGTAACGCCTCTAGTACCCGTGCTTTAAAATACAACGCTCTGTTAGTGCAGTGCGCAACACATACCGTTTCTATGACAAAAAAAAATACAAAGCCACGGCTCCCAGCTCTGTCCCTAAGCCTGTTGCTTCTAGGATTAATTCAGCTTTGATTTCTCCTTGGGTGGAGGCTTTGATGTGGTGGACCAGAATGTTATTACAGTAAGAAAACAGCTACAACAGCCCACCAGCAATTTTGCTCAGCTAAGGCTGTAGTTTTACGCAACGACGCTCCAGTTGCACAACCCAAGTTCAGCTCACTTTAAAGAGCGCACATCACTCATGTAGGAAGAGGCCAAACTGCACGTAAGTTACAGTCAGACTACTTCAGCATCACCAAGAACTGACAACAGTAGCCACAGATGAAAATTAATCGATATTTAATACAGTGCAATCCATAGTAGTTTCTTAATTAAAATAATTGTGTGCATGTATCTGAATGGGTTATCAATTATCACAAAAAAGCAATAAACATTGTAGTGCTATGTAGAAAAATGTACAACTGAAATTTAAGTCTTCCCTACTTCCAAGATAGCATTGGTCAATCGCAAATCATTATCACCAATTAAAATGGGAATAGTGACTACACTGCTGCAGTGACAAACACAAGGCTGGCCACACATCAGTAGAGGGATATAAATATAACTTGCAAAGAACTAAAAACCTAAAGCATTCTTGCACCTAAACACAATAAGAAGCCGACGGTGGCTTACAACTTCTCCTGGTTTTAAATGCCTTACAAGACTTCTAGACACACTAAAACGGATGTAAAAGTACGGAGTTTTTCAGCTTGTTTCAATTCAATATGGCCCAAACGTTTGAAGATGAAGATCCAGCAGTGGCAGTAGCACAGTCCAAAAGCTGAATGTTTGATTTTGCAAATACCTTTTTACAGAAATTCAGCCATATAAACCGCAGGCAATTTCCCCTGCTCCCCTTGCTTTCCTTTGTGCAGACCATGCTATGCAGAAAACAGCAATGCAGTTCCCACTGCTTTGGGTTAAAATTAAAGATAAAGACATTTTGCGTACGCTTTCTCCTCAACACAACACATTTGCACCCAGAACAGGTAATCAAAGTCTTTTCTCCAGCCAGTTACTGCTGTGGTTACATGGTTCCTGCCCAGGCTTCCAGCTCTTTCATGTCATCATCCTCTTCTTCCTCTTTCTTCTTGGCTGCAAAATATTAAAAGAAAACAAATGAGTGGGAAGCTTGACACAACTCTCTCTCGATTCCCTCCAGGAGAGAAGCCTCTGTGCCACTGACCTAACCAAAAGCACCAAATGCCAGCAGAGGAAAAAAAAAAAGACCTTTTTGAATTGAAGTAAAAGGTGCCTCCCGAAAAAGCCAGCATGGGCTAAACTTCCTGATATTACCAGCGTAAGTAAGCGGAGAAAGCCAATAGCTCACATGGGAAGAATGCAAACATGCATGAAGGTTAAGACGCGTATGCCAGCAGTATCCATTGTTTTCCATAACCACTGAGCCTCCAAAGCAGGAGGCCCCAAGCCTTCAGCCTCTGAGCCCCTCTCAGAGGGATACAGCTTCTTTCAGAAATTTACCCAACGTCTCCTGTATTGCAGTCTCTCCACCATAAAAAAAAAAAAAAATTCCTTATTCCCCCATAAAGTCCTCAGAGTGCAACAAATGAGGCTATTGTGCTTTGGTCTAGGTAGGTACAGAATTTGGAGACCTCCAACTCCCATGTCAGTTCAAGCTCTCACGGGGGCTAGGGGCTAACCGGCAGGGGGTACCTGCTACTCCCCGCCTCCGGCCGCGCTCACAAGTAGGCGGTTGGATGCGACTGTTAAGCAGTAGGCTACATGCTGCCTTGTTATCATTTTTGGTCCTTCCAGGGGAGGCAAATGCTGCTTTTTGTCATAAGGTGACGAGTCCAGCTTCTGGAGATGAAAACCATGAACTCAGCAAAAAGGTTTTAACCCAGAAATAGCTGCAATAATTTTGGAAAATACCAATGAAAGATGTCATTTCCTCAGAGAGTGGATTTGCTTCAAAAGGGGAGGAAGAAAAAAAAAAGTCAAATAATTCTTACTGAGAATGGTTTGCGTCATTCCAAATGAAACGTTTACGTAAGAGAAGTGAGTCAGCTTTAAGTCAAACCCAAGACCTATCATTTGTACAAGTTTGGAATTTGTTTTTCTATATTAAGCTCTTCCGGTCTCCTTTAAACATAATCAGCTTTTGTCTGAATTTCTTCTGACATCCACTTAGCTGACAGGCAACAGCAAAAAATTTCTCATTCAGCCTGATTGAGTGAAAATCCAGACAATTCCTGAGAACTGGAAAAGCAGGAAAGTTCACAATCATTTTCCATTCAATGACTAGAAAGGAGGCAGTAAGAGTCAGCTCTACCACAGAAGACACATTACTTCTTTCCAGGAGACACATGAAGCATGTACCTGCGTTGTTCAGCAAAGTAATCCCTTTGAAAGTCCAACCCATGACAACCAGAAGTAAACTTTTAATCCCAGTGTATATTAAGTCAATTTTAAGTGAAAAAAAAAAATTTAGGGTTAAAAAAAAAAAACCAAACCAAAAAAACCACACCACACACCATACAAAATCCCCACCCACCACCACTACGGAATCCCAAGGTTTCCCAAATACCAGTCTTGGAGGCAGTTTTATTTAAGTAAAAAGTAAATTTAAATTTTAAAAAAGGTCAATTTAATTTAAATACATTAATGGCATTCTAATTTCCATCCAAAAGCAGCTTAACATAAATCCTATAAAACACTGAGTTTTATACTCACGGTTTCTACTACAAAAACATTCATAATTGTTACTATCTTTCTATTTTAGGAAGTGCTATGTCTACATAGGTCTTTTGTAGTATGGTTACTTAAATACGTGCACAACTACAATGCCTCTTACTAGTGCGCAGTCCCTACTACCTAACATAATGCAAAAAGGATATTTGGGTTCAACTCAGTATGTTTTAATGTCCACACCCAAAGAACATTTAGAGGACAGACCTATTTTCCGCAGCTAAGAAACAAAAAGGTAATGCACACGTTTATTTAAACTATTTCTCCTGCTGTTGGAACTGAATCTAGATAAAGTCTCAGATTTAAGATATTTTGATGTAACTCTCTCCCCTCTCATCAACACTTGTCAGCAATTCTGCCTAGCAAAACAGAACTAGAAAAACACAAAATCAATGATGTCAAAATAAAAGAGCTGTAACACACAAGGAGCAAACTTCATAGCATGCACCTAAAGCAGAACCTTGCTGTTCAGCAGCGTCTGCTGCTTCCCAGGTCCTTTTAAGCCTGGCAAGGCAGCAAGATAATTACAGATACACTGACCAATTGGGACCACCTTCCTCCACTAGTTCTTTGGATCTTTTTTTTTCCTAAGTAAGCACATGAAACAGAGCTGCAAAGTCTACAACTTATTCATAATACATTAAGGCAGATTCAGCAAAACAGGCTTGTAAAGCTTCACATCCCATTAACGCATGCCAGAGGACTTCCAACTCAACTATATTTCATGAGGTACCACTTCTAGTCCATAGAAGAGTGATCATTCAGATTTAACAGCAGCTTTGAACTGTCTGTGTAAATACAAACATTTCTGGCCTGTTCTCCATGTAAAATCATCACACTAACTAAAATTTCCTATATATATATGTGTGCTCTAAGACTGGGGTGACCGTAAGCTTGGTACTGCCTGGATTGAGTATGTGCAAACCTCAGAGGAGGTAACAGTTGTCCCCAAAGAAGGGGCTCACAGGTTAGCTCCTCCCAAAAGCCAGAAAAGCAGGGATCAAATTAAAAAACACAGCAGCAGCAAGGAAGCATGGTTCAATGTGGGAATCTGAACCAGCCTGGGAGTAATTCCAAGAGCTAATTTACTCTCCACTCCCTTTTATAGCCTTGGTATGTTTATCAAGATTACTTCCCTGTCAGGCCAGCAGCAAATGGTAGAAGGCTTCCTTTCTCCGCATCTTCACTCTACCCTGAGCATCATCCATGCTGTAGATAAACTCGTAGCACTAGAATAGATAATAACTGTTCCTGTGATAACTATTAATTTTCACAGCTCTTATGAAAGGCAGGTTACCGCCAGAGAGAAATGGCACTAGGTGTAATTTGCGATTTATGAAGCAATTTCAAGCAGAACATCCGATTGCCTGTAGCTAGATCTCTCAAATCTGAGGAGCGGGCAGTTAAATAAACATACTTTTTAACACGCCAAGATGTTTCTGGTAAAGGTCTGTACGTACCTGGCTTTGACGGTATTGATATTGAGGGCACATTTGGTAGTGGTACTGTCTCGGGACCACTTATTTCCAGCAAGTTTTTGTCTAGTTCTTCTTGTTCTAGTTCCTCTAGTTCCGCCATGAGTTCATCCTAGTTTTTTAAAGGAGAAAAAAAAAAGGGAGAAACTTTAAGTCATATTTATTAGCAAATAGATTTAGCTGATCATATTATTAAAGAAAATAGCTTAAATGCACAGGATCAGAGCAAACTGGGGAGACAGAGAGTCTGATTCTTCATCTGAATTCCTGTGCATGATCTCCAGGAGGGTGAGGAAGGTGAGGAAAGCATTGAAGAGAAGAAATCTAAGTCCAAACTTTCTCAGAGCAGGCCATCAGGGTCATAGCTGCTGTATGCACTAGTAGGAACAGCTAGTAACAAGTTCTAGGAGAGATTTTATATCCTAGTACTACACCCAGGCATGTGTAATATGTAGATCTTGAAGAAAGATCTCATAAGAGCCAGCGTCCCTGGAGGTATTTAAAAGATGGGTAGACATGGCGCCTAGGGACAGGGTTTAGTTGTGGACTTGGTAGCGTTAGGTTAACGGTTGGACTCAGTGATCTTAAGGGTCTTTTCCTAAATGATTCTATAATTTTACAGTATAAACAGAGGCAAATTCAAAGCATACCTCATCAAATTCTTCCCCAAATCCTACTGGCTTTGAGATGGCTGTTGAAATCTCATCTGCCAGCTCTTGCTGTTCTGCAATGTCCTGCATTAATTCATCTACTTTATCAATATCCCTGTAAAAGAAAGAGAAGAGTTCAACGTAATTAGGCACTTTCTCCAGCAACACCTAAGACTGTATTTCTTGTTTTTTGTAGAAATGCCACACTGTGGTGACATTTACAACATCCTTTCCCAAAATATATTTTGCCTGTAAGCTTGAATTTTGTCCCCCTGTCTCAACAAAATTATGCAGGTATTTTTTACTTTTCCCTAAAAACTTAGCTCCCAGCAGTTATATACAGAGACTTCATACAAAGAGGTTTTGTTCTGCATTACTGGCATTAATAATAATTTGCTCTGTTCCCTGATCCAGCATTATTACATTGCATCTACAATATTTGCTTTTGGAGCAAGTACGATATTCCCATGATGCAGTTTACCTTTAATTATTGCTATAAATACAAACTCCACTGCACAGAAAGAAGTTTAAGTCTCCCCTCGAGGCTTAAAATTCTCGCTGCTCCCAGGTGGATCTGTGACTAGTGCACCCTCCCATTTCCTTTAGACTACAATGGTGCCGGACAAAGGCAGTGGCTCTGTGCCATATAAAATGGTGACAAACTGAGGAAGCATCAATAATTGCATATTTTGTTCAATATGAAAGTATATCTAGTATTTTAGTTTAAGTTATAGCCTTTTAGAAGAAGGTTTTGCTACTCCAGCTCTACCTTTGGTTATGAAGCACCTGGCATTTGGCAGATCAAACAATGACAAACTTAAGGTCCTACGGAAAGATGCAGAAGGGAGTAACTTACATGTTGTCATGAGCAGCTTTCATAGCTTTAGCAGCAAACCCCATATTCTTAAGCACTTCAGTGTTAGTGTTGGCATTCTCAAGGGCTTCCCTCTGAAATTCAATCGTTGATAACGTGCCATCTATCTGTGCAAGCTGCTTCTCATACCTCTTCTTACGCTTTAGGGCCTGAAGAGCAGCTGAACAACAAAGAAGAGGGTAGGATTTGAGAGATGTATGCCCCAAATCGCCATTCACACTTTGTACCAAATGCCGCTCGCTATTGTTTGTCATCTACTGTTCTTCCTAGATAAACTAAGTTAACTAACCCTTGTGTTTGCCTGCTTCAACAAAATTGTTTCACAGAATCCCAGCATGGCAGGGGTTGGAAGGGCCCTCCGGAGATCACCCAGTCCAACCCCCCTGCTCAAGCAGGCTCACCCACAGCAGGGGGCACAGGACATCGTCCAGGCGGGCTTTGAATATCTCCAGAGAAGGAGACTCCACAGCCCCCCTGGGCAGCCTGGGCCAGGGCTTGGTCACCCTCAAAGTAAAGTTCTTCCTCACATTCAAGTGGAACCTCTTCTGCTTCAGTTTGTGCCCATTGCCCCTTGTCCTGGTGCTGGGCACCACTGAGAAGAGTCTGGCTCCGTCCTTGTGACACCCACCCTTCAGAGAATTGTAAGTATTGATGAGATCCCCTCTCAGTCTTCTCTTCTTCAGGCTAAACAAGCCCGGTTCCCTCAGCCTTTTCCAGTTTAAAGGCTATCAGGTGCCTGCTGTCCACCCCCTGCCACATGAAGCCAAGAAGCAACTCCAGGATCGGTAGTCCAGTCACTCGTAACACACCACAAGCCAGAGAGTATGCTACAACAAACAGCAGGCTTCAATATGCAAGCTGTTCCACTTAAAAACATGTTTTTCACACCCGTGTACTTTAAAAACTCAGCTTGGACACAAGCTGCTGTCCCAGCAGCCTTGCTCTTGGTTTCTGAACTCAGCCACATGTACACTTCACTTCTTCAATGCTCTGATCTCTGTGAAACAACTTAAAAACAGGTGTGTTCAGTTCACCGTCACCCCCAATACACCAAGTTGTTGTCGTAGCTCCTGTCAGATGAGGTTATGATGCTACTGGAGGGTCCCTACCAGCCAGCTAGACTGGGCAGCTGCTGGGAGAAGAAACTCCTTCAAATACAAAGCAAGGTGAATGTTTCTTCAGCTTTGCTACTTAATGCTGTGAAATACACATATTTGTACATATATAGAAATATTTATATATAAACAAACTTTGTGCATGTTTCATATTACTCCTACTACAAGGCACTGTCCACACAAGTGTCTGCTGATAGACATGAGAAGAGAGATGCCATCGCTTGAATTGGCTTGAGCAATTTGCTGTTCGTAAGCACTTGTATGATGCCTGCTCTTGCCAAGAGGAGCCCACCCATGACAGCACCAACACAGGCTGGCACCCACGTGGACCACCCCACGTGGGTGGACTGGTCCAACCCACTGCACAGCTTAGGCTTCCCCAGCTCCTTCCATAACGCTCAGCTCCACCCCATCCAGACAGGGACGGATCCAACAGGTGAAAACAGCCAACAGCTCGCTCTTCAGGACACCCGGACAGACAACACACCGGTGCACATCCGGTGCCGAAAGACTGACAGTCAACACAAACCAGATTTACGTATAATCCTGCCTGTATGTGGCTACAAGTTTTGGTAGGAGCTGCAGCGGGGGCAAGACCTACCAAGCACTGAGCACTGCCGGCTGACAAATAAGCACCAAGTATCAGACGGGGTCAGACGTGAGTACAGCCTCCCTTCATGCAATTTCTACTTCCCCTCCTGATATGAACAGGCTTGTCCACCATGTGACAGTCGTGGTCATGTAATACACCCCATGCACTTTAAAAACTCATCTTGGACAGAAGCTGCTGCCCTAACAGCCTCGCTCTCGGTTTCTGAACTCAGCCACGTGTGCGCTCCACTTCTTCAATGCTCTGATCTCTCTGAAACCCACAGCAGAAAACAGTTAACATGATACAGGATCAGCTCTGCTAAAAACCGACGCCCTGGACCTCCCAAGAGATCAGTCACATGCACCAGGCATGGTGGCAAATAAAGGCTTTAAATCTCTAAAAGATGTTGTTTCAAGCCTTTGCAGATTTTTTGGAAGGGAGTAGAAAACAAGGAGTTTTCTTGACAGCAGACAGCTTCCCTTATCTCCCCTACTAGAGGGATGACAACTAGGTGACATCATGAGTATTTTCCTGCAACACACACAAAACAGCTCCTGTCCTAAAAGCAGATTAAGCCTGTGCAGGCACCCTGCCTATTTTGTCAGATGCCATCTTGAGAAGCTTGACAGTCCTTCAAGATAACATCCCAGCATCCAGAAGCCCTACATATACCTTCAGTTCTACAGCTGGTTAGGAATATGCTGTATTTGATTACTTCTGATGCATTAGAGAATAAAAAACTACTTTGTGAAGGCACAGCTAAGGTGGCTAAGCACACAAAGTAGCACGGGTTGGCTTAGTAGAAGCGATCAAAACCACAAAAGCACAGGTCACCCTGGCTGTTCCAACAGAAGCCAAAGACCCAAACCAAGCCCCTTCGCTGACTTTCACTCCAACAACCAGTAAACCTCCCCACTTTTTTGGGGCCGGTCCAACATCCATTCTCATTTGACAAGAGTGGGATTGGGACTGGGTTTTTGTGTAACACAAAGGACAATGTTTGCTCTGCAGAATCAAGCACAACACAAGCATCATCTGAAACATTCCAGCTTTACGCCAGATCATAAAGTGATGAGCAACACATTACTGGTATATTTAGTCTGGTTAATTTTGTGCTAATGGTTTAATTAAGGATATATAAAGTTCTCTTACTTAGAAAGATAAAACTGTTAATAGGCTATGTTTATATAGTGACAGATGCTGGGAAAGTGTCAAGCAGCAACAGGACATTCTTTACTGAGGATCTTATGCATCATGGAGAATTACCGGCAAAAGCAGAGATTTTATAACCATTACAGAAACCCAAGTCAAGTACGCTAATTTACATACAGTTCCACCCTATAGCTTTCTCTGAGAATAGCTACAGTTTATCTACATTTCATGCTTATGTACTTTCAAAACAAGCCGCTCAGGCAGCAAACATTGCAAGCATTGTTGTAGAAGCTCTTGTGATCAGGAGTGCTTATTGGGACTGTGGGGGAACCCTGCCCCTCCTGTTCCATGCACAGCAGTTCAGCGTACCAGAAAGGCACTCCCCAGCCTTCACTCTGTTTTATAAATCCCTTCCTTGATTAATTTCTCACTTGTGTACTGAGATCAAGGCTCCCACTTTTACAAAAGCATGGTACATAATCTTCTAGCTTGCAGAACGGAGCAGGGATCCCCCCCTGAGACCTGGACGATGGCAGATGTCTCCCACCCCGGTTCAGGCTGTGGCGCTGCTATCTGCCCGGTTACTGCTGAACCTCCTCAAGCTCCCACTGGTCTCTCAGCCAAGCGCCGACCACACTCAGACCTGCCACGGTCGGAAGCCTGGCACGCAGATCCCTGCCTAGGAAAAGGAACACAAACACGCTTGTTTAAAACTTCCCTTGTTTAAAGTGAAAACTTCAAATGGATTTGGGGTATTTTCTAGAAACTTTTCCAACCACTTAGGACCAAGAGCAGCCAAGGAAGATATTTATATTTTCCCCTCTCCTCCGTAAGGCCAATGCAAGGACAAAGCTTCCCACAGCCACAGTGCCCACCTGTACCTACTTGAAGACTGACTGGTAGAAATGCCTGTTTCAGTAGCCTACAAGGAGCACAGACTGATACACAGCCCCAGCAACAAATGCAGGGCCATGCACAAAGCTTCTGTGTCTGGGCAGTGCTGCATAAATATTTAGCATGGGCCAATTAACATCACAGTCATAAATGAGTTTCTGCAACAAAGAAAAGCTTACACAAGAGATTGCAATTTCTCACAGCTAGGAGCACTAAGGAATGTGAAACAAGGTATTTGGTGCCTCAGATTAGACGATCACAACTTCCTGCAATTTATTTTCATCTGTGCTGCCTTGCTTAACCATCTTTTAATGTAAAGTCCTTGTTTATAACTAAAAGATTTTATTAAGCTGAAAAGATAAGAAAATACCAAGTTAATTTAGGTCACTTGCATTCATTTCATCCCGCAAGTTTTGGCAATTCATTTCCCATATTTCCCACTGCCCCGCGGAAGAGGATTTGCACTTCGTAGTCAGGATTCTCCTCATTGCACACACGTGGTGCTGCTTTCACGGATGCTCCCATCATCCGGACACAAATGCACCTTGGAGAACGATGCTCTGTGCCACGTTCCCACGCGCCAGCCCTGTACAACACAGGGCGGTGGGAACTGGTAGGATCTGGCGCAGACCTTTCTAATCGGCATTTGCTAGAAAAACAGATCACTAAATGATCATTTCTCTGCATCTAGATTCATACAAAGGTTAATAAAAATGCATTTTCTTTCAGAGAAGTACTTAAAATTATGTTTTCCTTGTTTAAGACCATTACAGTTAAGTCGGTTTTCCATCTCTCAGGACTGATTTCCCATTTTCAGATATCCATGGATGAGCACACCACATAATACCCACAGCTTGGAGGTCACGAGGAATTTCTAGAGTAAGGATCCATCTGGAGGCGAAAATGACAGCCCACCGACCGCTGCACAGGGACCAAGGGGCTTACCCGGCAGGCACAGGCAAGGGGGAAGAGCCCCCAGCTCCTGCTTGAAACACAGGACCGGCAGCAGCCTGTGCTAGCACAAGTAATAGGGCTGCAGATTTTCCATATGTTGCTATCACACTGACGTATACAGAGTGGTGGTATCTGATGGAGGTATAGATCCAAGGGGGTGAGTCTGTTCTGATCTACAGCCACTTCACCTCTCCTATTTAGGCATCGGTTTGAAAACCAGTGAGCAGTTGTACCGCTTTGTTCCTGCAAAACAGTGTTGACCATCTGCATAAATACCTACTGAAATCTTATGTACTGCCAGAGTAATACATTTTTATTACGTTTATTAAGTTTTCATTGAATTTGAAGCTGTAAATACTTATTCTGAAGGGAATGACATTGGCTCTGTGCCTCAAAAAAAAAAGTTTCCAGAATTTGAAATAAATATGAAAAAGAGACAGTAGGCTACAAATACATCCTCTAGCATTACAGGCACGCAAGAAACGGGTGTGCATTTGAAGCCAAAGTGTAACACGGCCCATCTTTGCTCTTCATGAAGACTGCTATCCCATTAGGCAGCAGTGGAGGAGGCAGTCCTCCAGACACACACCCCTAATTATGCCTTCACTGCTTCCAAGATAGTAATTACATAAGCAGGCACTGTAATTTAATACCCAGTTTTAATTGCTGTGCAACTGCTTCAGCAGGACCTGTAACCATATATTAAGTTTAAAGCATTTATTTTCTAACATAGCCAGACTTCACTCACGACCCGCATCCTGTTGCAAGAGAGTTCACCAGCACATTTTTCTAGAAACAGCTGAACCAACAGCATGAGAATTTCCTTCTCTTAGAGTAAAAAGCCATAGGAGATTACAAGATCGCTAGACCAGGCTCTCACAACAGCTTCTACAAAGTTCCCAATATTCAGAGGCCCAAATAAGGACCGATGCTTTTTCTCACCATGTTGTGGCTGTGTATTACTTATGGAAATACAGAATCACAGAATCGTTTAGGTTGGAAAAGCCCTTTAAGATCATCAAGCCCCACCGTTACCCTAACCCTGCCATCCCACCACTAAACCACATCCCTAAGCATTCTTTATACAGAATAAAGCACAGAAAGATCCTGACTACAATCTGTACATGTTACTAGTTACTTAAGCTGGTTAAGCATGGGACAAGGTGCAGCTTGTGCAGGATCACTTGGCATGGCATTGCTCTTGCACGGAGCTGAAGGAAAGGGCTCTGTATAAAAACCTCCCCAGCTCCTCGGCACCAGCCTCGTAACAGGGGACACCAGGAACAGGTACAGGGAAAGGACAGATGCTGTCCCGTGAGCAGCCTTCCCTGAGCAAGAAGCGACACTGACGTTCCACTAAAGTCGTCCAGGAGCACTACACATTTCTCCTCCCAGAGCATGCCGCCTTTGGGTGGGCGTTAACTTACGCTGGAAATATCCCTATTACATATAAAACCAGTAGTACCAGTTGAAATCACTGGCTGGTGTAGGAGGAGACTATTTTCTT
>JAKFQP010000261.1:819915-864595 GCA_023375905.1 Nycticorax nycticorax
AAAAAAAAGGAAAAAAATGTCAACTACAGTGAGATTTGAAGCCCAAATGAGAAAACCAGGAAAGACAGATCCCAGTTACAGAGAAGCAGCCAACAGGTTTGTTCCACCCAGGAGCTGGAATGAGCCTAAGGAACGCCAGACCAGCCAAGATGATCTAGGCCTAATGCTTCCAACTATTACATTAAATCGGACCCACCCACTGGAAGCAAAGCACATAACGTATTTCACAATTTCCAGTGTTTCACTTCTTGTGGTCCTACACATCACTGGATGATGGCAGGGGGTTGCAAGGCATATCCACAGCTGATTTACCCAAAACACATTTCTTCTTTCCAAATAAACCCAGATATATTCTAAGGCTGCTGGGGTAAATTATCTTCCCTTACCTTTTTAAATTGCTCGATTAACTTTGCTGTTAAAAATCTGCACCTTATTTCACATCAGAATTTTGTATGCATATAAAAGGAGATAATTATTACGAATTCAACAAATGTTTTAAACTTTTAGGATGAGAAAAGTATGTTTCTTAAGGAGTTCTTGGGATTCTCACAGCCTGTAAATACTCTTTATGGGTTTTCTTCTTTATTTTGTGATTGATGAAGATACTTTGTTAAAGAGAATTCCAGTGAAAAAACTGTAATCTTCCTCTGAATCCCTGCCAGAAATGCATCAGGTAGAGGTTCAGCTTTACCAGAACAGAAGTAGCTCTTCTTAAGTATCTCAAAAATGTCCTTTTCCCACAGGGGAAAAGCCCAAACAACCAAATTCCCTATGCTTAACAGTATTTTTGCGACCCAGTCACAAAACTCAGAAGATCCTCCCCATTTCAAGACCTCCTCTTCCTGGGGAATAAAACAAGTGGCTGCCCGGGTAGTCCGACATGCATTTTCCAGCTTTGGGCAATTATTATTAGAGTGCTGCCAAGTCTAAGAATTTTGTTGAGGCTGTCATAATATTTAGCATTTCTCTTAACATCTCATCTGGTGAAGTTATGCTATTTTGAGATGTGAAAAATCCCTTTTTTCATGAATGCTCAGATTCCAACGCTAATGACTAAGGGGAAAAAAGTTGAAAATAAAGGCTTTTCGAAACCTGAAAGTTATAAAGCTAATAAAAAAACCCATATTTATTTTTTAAAAAGTTTGCACTTCTTGAATCAACCCCTAAGCACTTAGCTGGCAACACTGCAGTACGTCTCTCGAGGCCAGAACCAAATTTCATTTTTTTAATGGCAATCCCATACTCTTAGGCGGTGATCAGCTCCAGGAGCCAGGTTTAGCAACAAGCACTGTCGCTGCAGCCCTCACAGCACGAGTTAACAGCGCTGCCAGTGAAGCACTTACCAGAAGGGGCTTTCTACCGCTCAGTTTCCTCCCAGGACACGGCACATGCTGAGCCCACCACGGGGATGCTGTCAAGATATTTTATTAAGGTACCACGATCAGGGGAGATGCAATGACCATGCACACAGTTCCTAGTTAGCCCATTATGAAGTTTGCTTTATATCAACTTGTTTTATTTCATAACTAACAAAAATCACCTGCAAGTTTCTGAATATCATCAGTTGATGTTCCTGGCACCCTGGCATTTACATTTCTTTTCAGTTCCACTACATCTGAAGAACCTCTGTGCAGTCACCTGGAAGGAAACATGACATCCTTAAACCTGAATAAACTCCTGCCACGCCATGAAGAGCACATACAACATGGATGTTTGGTAACACTTAATGCACCCCCACATTAGTGAAACAGCCAGCATGGCTGATCACAGCCTTATCAGAAAGGAGGACTCCAAAAAGACAGGTCTTACAGTGAAGGATGCTGCAAGTCTTTGGCAGCAGGTATCCAAACGAGCTCCAGATGCAGCTACATGGCCAAATTCAAACACAGTCACTATCAGGTTCCTCAAGGGGTTTGTGCCAGCAGGATGGCGACCATGTCACCAAGTCTCTTGGTTTACCTTGTGCCTAAACCAACCTTTGACTCAACATATCAGAACTACTGGATCAGAGTCCTGTTAATGTTGCATTCTGTTTTGAAGCAATTGCTGTCTGGAAAGCAGTTGCAGTGGAAGGTGGCACTACCTGGTTATCACTCCAGATACGACCCTGCAAACTGCAATAGCATAGTCCAGGATGGACTATCAGTTGTACGGATACACTTGCTGACTTGGCTGCCCTTATCTACGGGAGGGTAAGGAGCCAGGGAAAGCAGCTGACTGCTGGAGCACAGGCGGGTGCAGAAGCTCAGGAATGGGAAGGGAGCAGTCGTGAAAGTCTGTACTGAGCTCAGCCTTCACTTGCTGTACACAAGGATAAACGTGCACGTCCCAGTATATGCAAGAGAGACAGCCATACTGGTGGTTTGGACACCACCAAGCCGTAGTCCCCAAACCTTCCATGGTTCGCTACAATCAGTTGAGATATCTGCATAATTACCCCATACTTGTACTAGCCCCTATAAAAATGGCTATTGACAAGGCTTCATTTAAATAATGAAACCAGAGGAAGCCAAAGACGACCTTTCCCATCTGGGCTTCCAACTGCAAGAACATTACGGTTCTCTGCCGCAGCCAGGCACTCAGGTTCGCCCAGGGGAAACTTCTGCTCTACTGTGGCCACAGTGACCTGCCACTGTTGGGAATGTTGGACTGCCCTTGGCGCTGGCGACTGGGAAGGTACACAGTGCCCCCAGGTTCCTCCTGGGGAGGCAACCCGGCCACCTCCACACGAGCAGACTTGCCAGCATCTGCCAACATCTTCAGCAACTGTAACACCTCTTCTGCTCAAAGACTCAGCCAGCATTCCTCCAAGCAGAACTAAATTCATCACCAGCTATGTGCTGTGGCCTTGGGTTGTCTGAGGGAAAGGTGTCTACCAACACCTGATGCATGGCCTATTTAGGATTCTCCAACTGCATCCTTTTTGTTTCAGGCACTTTGTGCCAGCAGTTCCAGTTTGCTGGATGCCTGGCTGCAAACTTCACGGAAAGCACGTTAAGGCACGTGACCTGCTCCAGCTTTTAGTTTAGCAAAAATCATCCATTTTTAAGTGTTGTGACTAAATGGGAAGATTTTACTTTACACCCTGCTCCCCTCAGACACACACATGCTCTGTCAGAGCCTTGCTGGACACATCCTCCCCACTCATACCACATATCCACCGTATGCAAACTCTCTGGAACAAGCAGCACATACTACCCCAAAAAACAGAAAGGGCAATGTTAAAATCTTTGGTTTTTCCAAAACAGATGGTGATTTCACAGTGGAGAGCAAAAAGCTGCCAAAATCATCAGGGTGCAGAGCACAGCGTGCAGGTAGGAGGTCCACTGTGTACAGGCAGGAGAGGCTGGGCTACCAGAAAAGGAGACACAGAGGCACATGGGCACACAGCTGCGGCAGACCTTCTGCAAGGGTGTCCGCTCAGTCCAGGAGCATGGGCAACAGAGTCTGCACGAGCCCTGCAAGAGCTTAGAGGTGGTGGTACCCTCTTAAGGTAGGTCATTCATGAATGCCAAAGAGCAACTGCAAAAGTTAGGGCAATTTAAAAAAAAAAAAAAAAAACACAATCGATTTTTTCCTGGACAGCACTGGCTGCAGACTCCTCTTGATGTGAACACCATCCCTCCCTTCTCCGTGTTAAATTAATTGTCCGCTCAACAAGGAAGCATGGCCACGTGCTTCACCATCACCTCAGGCCTGGAAGCACTAAGATTTGCCAGGTAAGGAGCAGTGACCATTTTAAATTCCAAGCCCAAATACAGCACCTTTCCTACGCTGACCCATCTACTGAGCAGCATTGTAGACTGCACCACAGAGCGTACCCAAGCACACAGCGCCTGGCCATCCCCAGCGTCCCAGGAGGTCCAGCTGGGACCCTGCTGCATGGCCCAGATGATGTTCAAGAACAAGGACACGGTTCTTAGTGGAATCCAGTCAGAATGGGCTCCCTGTCCTCTAATCGAAGGCAAAACCTTTGTGGGAATATTCCCACCTCCGACCATGTGCTTCAGCTGTGCTGCTAAAGGAGAAGAAAGACGCTGGAGACAGCCACTGCACGTGGCCAAAGGGCAAGAAGGGATGGACAGAGAGGCCTGAAGGATACAAGCGCAAAGCCCCACAACAGCCCCGTCCAGACAAACATTACACAACTCAGCACAAATTCTGCCGGCGAGAAACAACCTGGCAGTTTTCCGAACAAGTCTGAGAAAGTAAAAGAGGGTTAAACCAAATTAGCGATTTGCATCACCTGCAAATTACAGTTTTGAACTAGTGCTAGGAGCCCTCAAGCATGATACAGTAACAAGGGCTGGGGCTTAATGAGATACTAGAATCTGACGTCTAATACGTTTGGAGAGAAAAAGTAATGAACAAAGTCAGTGGCTGCAAACACGCCAGGTTTCCCTTCTGACAGGGCCTGACAGAGAACAGGAACAGAGGAAAGATGTATTGCATCAAATACAGTTACCAAAACACATCTGGCAGAAACACGGGGTTTTGGTTTTACTTATGCCACTTTTCAACGTTTTTTTTTTAAAAGGTGTTTGTGAATTCCCCTATCCCTCCCAAACTGTTGTATACTACAGCAATCTGCCTTAAAAAGCCTCTGTTAAACATAGTTAGGGTAGAATTTCAAACGAAAAGTTTCCTCCTTTTTAAACACCTATTTAAAAAGAGTAATTATCACCCTTTTCCCAAGCCAGGTGGTTAATGCTCAACTCATTAATCTCAAGGGAAGAGAGGGACTCGGCCAGCACTGCTATCAGTACTCTTGCACTGAAGCTGTGCATTACGGTTAAGCACCCAGAACTCAAAGATGCATTTTTACATTAGGTTATGACTTAAAACACAGCAAAGGCTGCCTGAAGCACTGCAGGAAGGGCTGGACAGTGTTTGCTGCAGGACTGCTGCTTCCCCTGCATCAGCATCGTATGATTCATGGAGACAAAACCAGGTTCATGTTATTTGATTCTGGGAGCAGAGATCACTTCTCTTGCCAAATGTCAAGCAAGACCTTAAAAACACGTTCACAAGCAATGCCTTAATGCCTAGGACCGTATGTACATGGTCACAGGTCATTTGAGTCTCTGCCCACACCCAGGCCTGAGGTTGCAGCTTTCTCTTCCTCGAATTCCAGATCATTGCAAGATTTTGAACCATTCAAACTTCTAAAGAAGTGTCCACACCATCATACAGGCATGCTTCCATTTTTTAATTAATGATTGGCTGGCCCCCTGCAGACCCTCAGATTTTATCATGATTAATACCTCTAAGCTGACCAAGCAGGGGGACTGTTGCCAGGAGAGGCAGAACTGCCCTCCTCCTTCCTTCCAGTCACATTCCTGGCTCCCTCTCCTGCCAGCTCCAGCATTTGTGCAGTTAAGTTCAGAAAACTTTTTTTTTTTTTTCTTCAGGGTTAGCTTTTGGCTGGATCAGCAAACTAATCCAACTCATGCACTGCCCACACAAATGCTAACAGCAGCACAAGAGAAACAGGCGGGACGAGGCACAACCGCTTCTGGCAGCCACATCACTCAAGCCCAGCCAGCACCAGCTCCACAGCCACACCAGCATGCACCAGTTGTGCATTTCAGCCAGGTTAACTGAGCTGCTGTCTCCTCGCCGGTGCCACGACTGTAACCCTCCAGCAACAGGCAAACGAGTTCAGCAGACTGACATGACAGATTGAACAGGCAGGGGGATGGCAAACAGTTAATTTTCCATCAGAACAGCCAGCTGAACTGACCTACCTGTGGCAGCGTTGTGATCTATTGCGAGCCGGAGGTGGGCATAAAATTATGACTTTTGCCTTCAGCCTACGCCCAACTTTCTTGTTTGTTGGGTTTTTTATGTGTGGGGTGGAGCACAGGAGTGTGCTCTTTCCAGGAAATGCCTGAATTAGACAGCAGGAATCTAGCAGTGGTTTTGCATCCATTTTGTACTCAGTCGCCAGCACTGAAAAACACCAGCATTATATTTATTTACAGTGAAAGAAAAACCTTAACATCACGGAAGCAAAAATGCTAACAGAAGTCAGAGCTGATAGAGAATCCATGGAACGTCAGCCTCCTGCTAAAGCCTGACTATTTTTACTGCATATTAGCATGATGTCAGCTTTTCATCAGCTCCAATGCTTGTGGACCTAGTGTTCATTAACAAAAAGGTAAAATCTAGCGACAGGCAGGAACATAACTGCATTGGTTCACCCCGAATCTAAACTCTAGGCTGGACCACTTATAAAAGTGGCACCTAGCAGAGGTAACCTTCACATTGAGACATAACTTGAGCCTTGGGTTTCCACCAGAAAAGATAACGCAGAGACAGACTCTGGAATCGTTATACCCAAAGTAGTCAGAGGTCAAGGAATTAACCCACTGCTTTTCTGTGCGTGTATGCTATTTCTCTGGCAGTGTCGCTTTGTGAGCTACCTCTTGCAGGATCAGGCGACAGCCACAAGGAATGGAGTAAAACTGGAGCAGCAGCAGTTAAGATCAGCTTGAGCTATCCTGAAACTGAATACCGAGCACCAGAACTTCATAACCCTTGGCAAAATCTCGCAGTTTGGGTTCTTTAATGAAGTTTCAGCGCCTGATAAAATATCCCAGATTGGATGCAACAACGCCCTATCAACAAACTGGAGCGGAATAAAAGGATGCAGCAGCAGCAGCACAGCACTTCCAAACCGTCAAGCTCGCAGCTGCGCACACTTCTTTTGTTAAAGCAAAAGTTATTTTCAGGATGGATTTAAAATCCAGTAAGATACTGGCTGACTGGTATTTAAACAATGCTGTACTACTGCTACTTCCATTAACTTGACCCAGAGGAGTAAGTACACTACTCATGAGCTAGAGCAAAGGTGTTGAAGAGCCTCTTGAGAAGAAAAAAAGAAAAAAAAATTTGAAAAAAGAGGAAAAAAAAGAAAATATAAACACCAGAACACACACTGTTTTCAAAAGAACAGGCTGAACATTTCCATGAGATAACATAAAACACAAGCATAACCCAACTTCTTCCCAGAGGAGGGAATATGAACTTGCACCTTGTCAAGAAACCCTTCTAAAGATGATCAGTCCTCTCCTCAGCAGTTTTTCATTCCATAGACAAAAAATGACACGCACATTAAAGCCGTGACTGCTGGTCTCCCCAACACACTCCAGAAGCGGCATAGGTGCCTTCGCACCAACCTAATGCTCGGAGACTGTTGCCCTCTCCCTCCCCCAGGAGCTGTTTTGATATTGTGGACTAATGAGAAGGAATTGGTAGAGTGAAGGCAAAAACCAACAACAACAAAAAGAATTTACTACTTATTAAAATGACTTGAGTTCCTTCAGAAGGCATAGTGATCATAAAATTGCCATGCCTGTGCAATCAGGAAAGAACAGAAAGACCCTGGGAAAAAAAGGAGCTTCTTATTAAAAGTTGAAAGCCTCCCATGCCAAGAAACAACACAAACTAAGGAAACTTGTACTAGTTAGTTACTCATTTTAACTTCAGAATTTCATAAGGAGTTATACAGCCTGGAGATCCTAAATGCAGATTATGAAAAATATACATGTAAGTTCATAAATTAACTTTATTAACTAACATAAATTAATAAAAGCCTGCATGTGCTTGGGGCAGGCACAAGAACCAGAAGGCCTCTAAGTTTCTGTGCTTTCGTTAAGACTCCAGAAGTGCTGCAGGAATTAGTCAATGAGCCTTTAGAAACCCCGCTCACTTGGCACATGAACAATCGCACAGTGTGCCGGCGAGCAGGGAACGTTTCCTTTTGTCACCCCGAGCACGCCAGACGCCCGTCTTCCCTCTGGGAAAACAAAAATATCATTCCAGGTTTTCCAAGGTGGCTTTAAGCTTTCAGGTAAGCTCCCTGCCCCACCACTGCGTATACTCTTCTGCCAGCTTTACCACATCTTCCATTAATGTCAGTGCGGTTGCGCAACCGAGCGTTACGCATACGCACCATCCACAGTACGCCTCTCGCCAAACAGCAGGGATATCCAGAAATCCCCAGAGTAAAATGCTTAAGTCTTGGAGAACTAAGAAAGCTTAAGGATTCTTAAAGCTGTGTTTTTTTAAAAGCTGAACCAACACTTAAAAAAAAAATATCCCTAGTTAATTAGCTTTTGTTCGGTTTTACTTAAAGCATTCAACTATATCAAAGTATTTCCATTAAAAAAAACTTCCACAGATAAAATTGACATATTTCTATTTTCATTTAAATTAGGGCTTTAAGTGACTTTCCATCAAAATTACATAATTTCCGGGTTATTAACCAGCCTGAAGTCAGAGAGAGGGGGAAAAATCCAAACAATTGCATATAATAAAAAAAAAAGCAATTTGTCGGAGCTCAGCTGACAACTGACATCTTAAACCCAGAACAAATGAGCAGTCCCTTAGTCTGTCCTGAGGGGAACTCACTTCCCAACCAGCTAGCAGATAACTGGCTATCTTTCCTAGCAGTCCGACAATAAAAGTTGGCCTCTCAGTTTCAGAAGTCCTCAGGAGGGCGAGGGGGAAGAGAGAGAAAAAAAAAAGAGGTTTTGTTCTCCACCAGAAAGCCACCGCTAGCCTTCCTCCTTTTACAGCTCCTTAATTACTCATCAGGATCCTGTCCTTCTGCAAGACCTCAATTAGTCTGACCCAGAATCCTGCTAGTGAATGGGCAGGTTTTTCTCCTTCCTCCACCTCCAAAGAAATTTAATCCCTCCACTACCCAGAGCGCTTCAGAGCATGCTGACAGGCAGCACGCACAGAAAGGCACAAAGAGAGGTGGCATTACCATAGAGCAAGACAAAGACCTGAACAAGCAGCGGCAGAAAGAGAAGTTTGAGACAAGTTAAACAGGACCAGTATGAGACAGAGAATGCAGAAACTGTGGAAGGAGGCGGCAGTGAAAAAGATGTGGTTTAGTTCTCCTTTTAAGCTCATTACCAAACTAGGCCAAAAACTGCACAAGAAACTCAGACTTTGCTGTTGCAATAAATTTGATGTAGAAACTTAGTTGAGCCTGAAGTCAGGCTCTGTTGAGGTCCTTCAGAAGACAACGGGGGCAGCAAGCAAGGCCTTCGCCACACTGCAGCTGCCTACAAACCCAGGAAGTGCTGGTGAGCTTGCTCCATTCGCAGCAGTGCTCGGGCAGCACAGGTGAGAAGCCCTGATGCAGCACGTTGTTCTGAAGTTCAAAAGGAGGCTTAAAACCCTGGCTAAAGGAGAGATACTAAGGAAGAACTGTTAGTGGTAATTAGTGTAATTAGCCTTGCTACTTGGCCAACAGCTGTGTGTTAGCAGCTCTCAGGGCCGCAGACAGAGCCACACCTCCCGCTTCAAACCCCGCTGTTCTGCTGTAACCCAGCGCAAAAAGGGCAGCATCAACACAACAACCTAAATTCGCTTTCCTGAAAACGCCGTTGTAGAACAAGCGAGAAGCTCGTCAGAGCGCCAAAATACATAAGCTGACAGCCCACTTCTTACCTTCAGGCTGACAGCCCATTAATGCACATCAAGCACTGCTTGCAAATTCGTAGCCAGACCTCCCCTGGAAGGCCGAGTTTCACCCGGTGAACGCCGATCTCTAACATCCATGTAAGTGCCCCCTATAGCTTTAGAGCTGAGATAGCTTTATACCCTGAGAAGGATAAAAATGTATTTAACCAAATCCTCAAATTAAGCAGGGTTTTGGCAAAGAGCTTTCTGTTTGTTAGAAGAAAAAACGCCACCACCGTGAAGCGAGGCCTTATCCCACGCTGATGCGCTGCTCTTCCAGCTACCCCCGTACACAACCGGCAGCGCCCCAGCACTGCCCTGTTTCCCTAACCTCCCCCTAAACCGACGCGCACACGGAATAGAAAGGGAATCTCGCACAGAAGCGCCGAGCAACGCCGTGACATCGTTATCACGCGGGAGTGACGCGGCACCCACGTTAGGCAGCCCCGCCAGATAAAGGCTGCCCCTCCCCAGCCGGGGAAGGCCTGCTCGGGTCGGGACCCGGCCGGGGAAGGGCGGCCGGCCCCGGAGGGAGGGCTGCGGCAGCCCCCAGGCAGGGCGCTGCAGAAGGCCGGCAGTAAGCTGTACGATGCAGCTACACCTCTGTGTCTGTGCCGCACGGAGCGCAGCCAGCAAGCCAGCACCCGCCCCGGCCCCCCCCGCTCCCGGGCCCGGCCGACCTGTTGCCACGGGAAGGGGCCCGGCCTCCCCCCGCCCCGCCCCGGCCCGGCCCGGCCCGGCCGCTCACCGCGCTTGTTCTTGGTGCCGTGCTTGCGGGCGGCCGCCAGCTCCTGCTCGATTTTCTTCTCCAGGAACTCCTGCTTCTTGCTGAGCATCTCCTCCGTGGCGCGGAGCCGCTGGATCGCCTCCTGCGGGGACGGGCCCTTCCCGGCGCCCTTCCCGGCGCCCGTCCCGAACAGCTTCCCAAAGACCCCCGACATGGCTGCGCCGGGCCGGGCCGCCGAGGCCGCGCTGTGAGGCGGGGATAGCGAGGACAGCCGCGAAGCACCACTACCCGCTCCCCTCGCCGCGGGCTCCCCTCGCAGACCGCCCGTCCGTCCGCGCAGCCTGGGCCGCCGCTCGCTCGCTCTCAGGGCTCCCCGCAGCCTGCCCGCCTCAGCCCGCCCCGCCGCTCGCCACCCCCGCGCCGCATACGGCTCCCGGCGTGCCCCGCGGCGCCGCGCCGCGCCGGCAGGCGGTGGCTGCGCGCGAGGGCTGCCGGGAGTTGTAGTCACGGCCGGAGCGGGGCGAGGCGGGGCGGTCTCCCGAGCTGAACCGGGAAGCGGCGTCACGGGGCGCGCTGACGTCAGGGGCCCGGTGACGCCGGCGGGACGGTGGCTCGCGGGGGAGGGGCTGGCGCTATGGCAGGCCCGGCCCTCGGCGCCGCGGCAGGAGCGGTGCGAAGGCGGGAGCTGGGGCGGGGCGGGCCAGGCGGGGCGGCTCGGGCAGCGGCCCCCGGCCCCGCCTCAGCGGCCTCCCCGGGGCGGAGCGGGGAGGCCGCCACCTCGCCCTACCCCATGGCGGGACCCCGGGCCGCGGGTGCTTCGGGCCGCGTGTGCTGGGTCCGGCCGGGAAACGCGGAAGGAGCGCGAATAGGCGGGGGAGGCCCGGAGCAGGGCTCGGGGGCGGTTTGGAAGAAACGGGGCACGCAGGGCCACGGCCGAAGACATCGACGTGGGAGCCGGCCCTCCCCCGCCATCGCGCCTGAAGAGCCGGCAACGGAGCCTCCTGCCCTGGCCGCGAGTGGGCCCAGAGCCGGGAGCGGAGCCTCCTGTCCTGGCCGCGAGTGGGCCCAGAGCCGGGAGCGGAGCCTCCTGTCCTGGCCGCGAGCAGGCCTGGGTGCAAGTCCTGGGGAGTCACCTCCTCTGGAGGTGCGAGCCCACACAGCACGTACGGGCACGCTGCTGTGGGTTACGGCCCGTAATGCATCCCTCAAACCCCACCGCTTGGGCACAGCCTGCGGAGGTGTCGAGATAACGTGGTGACATTTCTTTTTTTTAAACTGTCTCAACTTGCCAACTTCACAAAATCGAGTATTCGCATCTGGAGTCAGGGTTGCTTAATTGGCAGTGAGTAGCTGTAAGCTCCTTAACGCCTGGAGACTCGGGTCATGCATTCCGAGTTGTGGAAGCACCATGGCCATAACTCCGTGCTATACGACCACAGTACCTACATAGAGAGTCCAAAGTCCGATGAAGAAATCAAGTCTCATGTGCCTCAGGCACTTACAGGACACTTGACTTTCATTTCTTTGTGCTTGGCCTCTATCATCTAAAAAAGTAATCAACACCCCCCTCTCCACTCACAGTGGTGGTGTGAAAACAAGTTAGTTAATAACAGACTGAGACAATAGTTGTCTTGGATACCACCCAAGAAAAGTAATCGTTGCTTTTGAGCAAGGTTGGACTAGTTAGTGCTCTGTAAAGCAGCCTGGGATATATGCACCAAATGACAAAGGGGAAAACCGAACCAAACAACTGCTTATTGGGGACAGCGCCTCTTCATGCCCTCGGTAAGTGGGAAAAGGCACTGCAGCAGCTAATATAATTAAAGACAGCCTCCTTACATCCAAGGCGGGAGTTCAACAACAAAGCCACATAATGGATCCTGCCTCATTCTACCTAGTTAACACTGTAATGCAGATACAGAAAGACAAAAAAAATACACAGGAAAAATCCACGGAGGCTTATAGAAACCACTCCCAGGGCAGGAGAGCCCTCCCCCAGCTGACGACATGGGAGGGTGGCAGAGTACAAGGGGAGGCAGAGCTTTCACCTGCCCTTTTCTTACTCTCCCATAAACACCTGCTATCAGAAGTGGAGGCTGAGCACCACTGACCTTTGTTCTGATCCAGTATCAGCTCCAGTTCGCCCTGGGCCCTGGGGTACTCCAGGGAACTTCCAGAAAATGCCAAGATGCTTCCCATAGGGGTTTTGTAAAGAAAACAGTGGTATCCAGGACACAGGATGGAACCAGTCCTGTGGAAAGGTGCTGGGACAAAATTGGTGCCCTGAGCAGCTTAGATCCACCTTGGGCCATGCTGCAGCTGAGCAGTGGCCAGGCCCCTGCTAGAGAAACAGAAATGGGGTAAATTCTGGGTAGGATTCTTCCCTTTTGGCCAGCAGGAAATAGAAGAGTTTCTGAAGTTCGTGGCCTGCTGCGATGAGGCACCTTCCTGGCACAGCCAGTCCCTGTGTACTGAATAGTGCTGAGGACTGCACGTAACTCACGATGTCTTCATGATAGCATTTAGTCTTCTAATTAAATTCTCTTTCCCGTGACATTTCCTTCTGTGGCAAAATTTAATCTGCAGACAGCATGGCTACAGAGGATAGGGGGGTTTTTTTGTTGTTGTTTTCACAGAATCGCAGAATCCCAGCATGGCAGGGGTTGGAAGGGCCCTCCAGAGATCACCCAGTCCAACCCCCCTGCTCAAGCAGGCTCACCCAGAGCAGGGCGCACAGGACATCGTCCAGGCGGGCTTTGAATATCTCCAGAGAAGGAGACTCCACAACCCCCCTGGGCAGCCTGTTCCAGGGCTTGGTCACACAAAGTACAGAAGTTCTACGTAACTGCATTTTTTTTCCTTTGCACAGAAAGGGCAGTGAGGCTCCAGGAGCACCTGCAGGAGCTGCCAGGACCTGCTGCTGCTCCTGTGCAGCCAGCCTAGCTGGGAAGCAGGCACAGGGGCCACCACACTCGCAGGCCGTCGCCCAACCTTTCCCCTGCCAGTCCCCCTGGGGCTGCAGCATCCCTCAGACAGGCGTAGGACTCGCATCCGCAGAGCTCCCACAGGCAAGGGCTGCACAACCAGCCAGCCTGGCCTCTCTTCTGGTCGGGGACCTCTGTTACGTTGTCTTACACATAATCACCCTGAGCTTTACTCCAAGAGGACAATCATTATGCTCAAGATAAAACCTGATAAAACTTATTTCTGTTCAACACTACCACAATGTGCAAATGCCTATCAAGCAAACAGCGCAGCATCTTTCAGCCTCCATGTCCCACAGTCACACAAGAGGCTGGTTTTTGTGGCTCTGCTTCCACTCCTTGAAGTGCACTCGGCATAGCCAGTGGAAGCCAGCTTCCAGCATCTCATTTAGACCAGCTGGCCCATGCGCAGGGCTGGTGCAAAGCAGGGGCCAGGACAGAAGGACCGGGCCTCCAGATGGTGCCTCTGAGCTGGAGAAGCACTGCACCCACACATCATCCTCCCAAAATAGACCGGACTGCAGCGCCACAGCAAGCGCCAGAGACCACATAATGACACCGTATGGTGCGGACACAGAGGAGGAAAATAGGAAAAGTATATTTAGCAAACTATTTCCTGGTGCTGTTCCCCTCCTGTGAGAGCTAAGTATTTAAAACAAACATTGTGGGCAAATAAACTCTCCTTCAAAGCAGACAAGACGTTTCACAGAAGCACAGAAACACCTAAGTAGGAAGGGCCATCTGGAGGTCTCCGGCCCAGCCACCTCCTCCCATGCACGTCCCCTCAGAGCAGGATGCTCTGTCAGACGTGGAGTATCACCAGGTACCAAGATCTCGTGGCCTCTCTGCAGCCTCTTTCCTTCAACCACCCTCTTGGCAGAAATTTCTTTTCTTTGCATTGAGTCAGAAGTTGCCATGTTCCTACATGTCCCTGTGGCCTCTCGTCCCATCCCTGTGCACCTCTGAAGAGTCTCCACCCCAGCCTGTTAGGCAGCTGTAGGCAGCAGCAAGACCCCTCCTTAACCTCTTCTAAAGCCTGAACAACCCCCCCCTTCTCCCAGCCTCCCCCTGCAAGCCCTGTGCTCCATTTCCTAACACCCACCAACAGCAGGAGGTACAGAAGCATCACAAAAAAGTGAAATGGGCAAAAAGTGAGTCAGGAAAGCAAGCGAGCAAAGTGAACTGGTGGCAGGACCCATCCTGACAGGAACCCGGTGACAGGGTAACCTGTCATTAGATAGGGTGCAGCCTGGGAGCACGTGCTGCCAGGAGGAGATGCCACCACGATGGGCACGGCACCAGCATGCTGCCCCTGCAAGCTGCTCTTTTTAAGGTTTGAGCAAAATACGCTGCAAGGAGACAGGAAGAGCACCTTGAGGTGAAGCGATGGGCTGGAGCTCAGGCAGGTTGCAGACAGGCATCAGGGTCAGGCCAGTCAGACCAGTAATGCTGGGCTGACAGCTCCAGCAGCCAGAAACACCCACTGCTTCCCCAGCAGCAAGGCCAGGGACTCCACAGCCAGAGTTTCAGAACCCAGGACTGACTGAACGCACGCTCTGCTCTGCACCACCCCTGGAGAAACAGGATGGAAATGCAGCATTTTGCATCTACAGCCAGCTTAGCAGCTCATCACACGAATTTACCAGGGAAAGCTCAGCTTGGCTGGCCTACACCTGGAGCAGGAAGGAAGCATGGGAGAGCAGAGCAACCTCCTTTACCAGCATTGCACAATGGTAATTTTCAGTTCCTGGGTTTGGTGCTCCCGTGCTGGCTTTGGGACTCCTACTTGGGAAATCAGAGAGGAGAAGCCAACCAGACAAGAGAAATGGTCCTAGTCACACCAGACTTTCTTGCTACCTAACCACACCAACTCTCCACTGAAACTACTAACAACTGGCCCATAGAACTGAGCTAAGAGAACGCGCAGGCTGGGAAGCAGCTGGCAGAGAAGTGCACAGAAGTACCCTGCAGCACCTAGTCCAGAGCTGGTGCTAGAAAACTGGCTCATGAATGCATCACGGGTTTCCTGTGTGACCCTGGACACTTCACCTTAGTCTCCGCGGCTGCACACAGAAGGTGTCATGTTTAACTGTCATAACGATTGACTCATTGATGTTTAAGGCACTTGGAGATCCTTGGATATGGAGAAAAACCATGAAAAGAACAAATCCTGTGGAGAGAATACCAGCCAGAGAGAAGAGCCAACACACGGGAACGCTCCCGCCCACGGACTCCACACAACACATGAGGTCCATGGTGTTTATAACACATGTAGTACAGACGAGGTGATCTTTCTACTGCTAGAGACAGAGAGGAGAAAGATACCAGAGTAAGTCTATCAGGGTATTTCTGAACAGTGTTCCCAAAGGATCTCAGGATGAACTTGCTTCCACTAGGAAGGATCAATTGTTTGCTCTCGGAAAGGCCACCCAAATACTGGGCAATACAGCTTTTAGGCCAGAAAAACCACAGATGGGACACGCTGTGATTTGCAAAGCCACCTGATTTCAGCAGCTCTGTTTGTTGCAAGTTTGCACGCTCCTTCTTCTTACCCTGATTCAGGGATCTTAGTCCTTCTTGCCCTAGGCTGACCAGTGATGCAGAGGGACAAGAAATAATGGAGCCATTCTCTTCAGTGCCTTGTAGCCATCGGTGGCTTCCAAGCAGTCCTCTGCCCAAGGATGGGAAGAAGAAGTGGAGATGAAAGCCATTCTCTCCCATATCCACCTACCTCCCCACAAGAGCTTTGGTCTTTTTCACTGGGATAAATTTCAGCACCAAGTCCGACAGCCCCAGCAGCAGCCCTCAGCCACACAGTGGCTCTATGTGTTATCACTCCGTCGTCTGGATGTAAACAGGGACAGCCAGCATGGTGCAGGGGCCGTCCGAGGCAGTCTGCAGTTCTGCCAGGGCCAAACTGGATGTGATGCTGTTGGGCTGCCCAGGAACGACAAGGTCCGAGTCAGCAGCTCCTGACCTGCCAACCACGATGGACAGGACTGCGTCTGACTCCTGGAACGGTTCTTTGTTAGGGCCACCTTCAGGGGGGCTTTCCCCAGCAGCACCGTCCTTCAGCTCTGCCAGACCCAGCTGGTTGGGGAGGGCAAGGCCCACCTTGCGCCCCCGCACCACTCGCTTCTTCTGGGGCTTCCTGAGCTGCAGCTCTTTGTCCTTGGGTGAGCCTAGCCGGCACTTGTGGTCCTTCATGTACTTGTGGCGGGTGAAGCCTTTGCTGCAGGTGGGGCAGCGGTATTTGTAGTTACCGGTGTGCGAGCGCTGATGCTCTATCATGTGGGCTCGTCGGCTGAAGGACTTGTTACAGTACTGGCACTTGTGGATCTTCATCCCTGCACAGAGCATCAGAGGAGAGAGAGCTCAGTTAAGAGACCCTGCATCCTAATGCAGATCTTCAGGAAAACCTGCACCACACCAAGGGAGAGCATGACAGCTTCATCTCCTCTTCCAAGGAGATGTTCCCCAATAAAAGCTTTGGAGCAGCCACCTCCTCACCCAGGAAGCCCTGTTCTTTTTCACCTTGCTAATTAAAACAAACCAAAAACCCCATGGCTTGAGGAGCCATTGTGCCAGGCAAATTTGCAGTCAGAAAAGGGTGAGTGGCTATGCCTTGAATGTCTGTGTTTAGGAAGGGCTAAAACAATAGTCCTTGCCTCAGACAAGAGGATTAAAATATCACTAGAAAAAATGTCAGGGAATTGTGATGAAAATGCAAAGCAGTCTTAAACTCTTATTTTTTTCAAGTGTATTTGGCAGGTAAAGAAATTTTCACTTTTATTTCTTCCCCAAGTATGGGAATGTTCAGTCTGAAACAAACTATCCATTGCACTGTCAGCACAGCCCCATCTGATCGCACTCTGCAGGGCTTTGGACATGATGGGCACAAGAAAAGACTTCCACTTTTACCCCAAAAGTCAGACCGTTCCCTAGGGCACGGGAATTAATTATTTGTCTTTATTAGGAGCGGGAGCATCATTTTTGGAACACAGACAGAAGGGAATCAAATCCCGAGAGATCTCCTTTTGAATGTGAAATGGTATTGGAGAGGAGTGGACAGAGCACTCTGGATATTAATTTGATAGCAAATGGACCAAGTAATCCAGCTCTGCTTCTGAGTCTCGCCAGCAGGCCCTGCCTACAGATTTATATTGCCTTAGAAAACAGCCCAAAGCTTAGACACAGCTGTAAAACACAACCTCACTTAAGCAGGCCTGCAGCAACAGAGATTAAAAAAATCTAAAGCTAATAAATTATATTAAGAACATAGGCCTGTATCCAGGAAACACTGGATACACGTGCTGGAAAATTCTCCCACAGAAAACTACACAGTAGCTGAGTGGTGGGTGGAGGAACACCGCAGGGAAAGCACCAATAAGGAACATCCTGCGCTCCTGGGGGTATAAAGCACAAGCACTTTCACCATTTACTATCTCGTTTCTCAAGCTTACGCCTTCCATAACGTGCTCCTGCAGCGTCCCCACAAATCCCAGCCACTTCCTTCACAACCACTGGCAGCAGGGGCAGAGCTGCACTTACCCGAATGGGACAGTATGTGAGCCTTCAGTTTGTCAGGCCTGTTGAACTCTTTATTGCAGCCCGTGTGGCTTCTGTAACAACAACAAATGGTGGTGAGCAGCACGAATCAGCTGAGGATCGATGTATAAACAGATCCTGGATCCACGGCCCTCCTCCTTAGCAGCACCCGGATGGGTCCTGGGTGCAGTGTCAGTAGGAGCTCCACTATTTCAGCCCTTCTGGAGAGGGGCAAGAAATAAAACAGGCTGCTACAGGGACACATGGCTTCTGTTAGACTACACATGGTCTGTGCCTCACCATGGATGCTCTTAACACCAGCGGGTTCAAGATCTCGCCTACAGACAGAAGTATTTCAGAAGGAGCTACAAGGTGGCTGGAGCAGGGAGAAGTCAGTCAGTCCTGATTATTGCAGAAGGCCCATGGCCATGCCATGGATTTGGGGATGTACCTTCTAAACCTGGGTTTCTTTGGCTTGTACATTAGCTCCTATGTTGCCAAGTGCTTTTTGAGACACGGTGGTCGAGGAGAGACCATCCTTCAGGCAACTTTGTGCTCACATAACATTCCTTCTCTTCCCCAGAGCTCCCCAGGTGCAATCCCCCAAGCTTCCCAGAAAGGCAGGCATTATTTTACAGGCTTGATGAACTATTATAAAATTATGTGGCCTCACATGACGGCAACTGGGACTCCTGCATTCCCAGTTCAACAGCAGACAGCACTGCTGCCTTCCCAAGAAGTAGTGGATTGGCAGATGCCACATATGTACCCTAGGATACCCACAAGAGACACTCCTTCCTTCCCAAACCCCATCCCAACCCCATTAAGACATGCCGCCATGCTGGAGACACACTACGTACGAGAAGGGACATTTATATTTCTTAAAAGGCTCGTGGATCAGCATATGTCGCTTGAGTTTGTCTTTCCGATTGAAGGCCGCGTCACACACTGAGCATTTAAAGGGCTTTTCACCTGGATTTTAAAAAAAAAAGAGAGAGAGACCAAGATTCAGGGAGAGTCCAGTCACACAGGGCTGCTCTAGTCACATTCAGGATTCACTCTGGCAGCAGTGCTGCTCCCTGCTTCTCTATAAACTTTCCCAAGCTCCCCTCCCCTGCCTGATGGGTAAATGGATGGATACAATCCACGCTGCTCCTGATCTCCAGGGCCAGCTTCCTTAGCTTCTGCAACCATGGGCAGTGAGGAAGCCACCCCTGTGTCCCACTTCCAACAGGTGCAGTGCTGGGCATGAGGCTGAACCAAAACCATACATTTCTTGAACCCATGTTTCTACAGATGACTCATACACTCATTGCTGTTATAGGAAAACAGACAGGGCATTACAGCGTGCAGCAAGGACTGTGATAGGGAGATAGTGAGCGCTGTGGTGCCGGGGGAGCCCGTACCCGAGTGGATGTGGGCATGCAGCTTGAGGTAGTGCTCCCGGCGAAAGAACTTCTTGCAGATCTGGCACTTGAACTTGCTGCCCCCGCCATGGGTGGGGATGTGGCGGCGCAGGTATCTCTCACAGGGGAACACCTGTTAACACATAAAACCAAGGTAAGAGCCAGCAGCACACAGGGGACATCGCTGAGCCTGCGTGGGCGTGGGAGGTGTGGCCTGCATAGAAAGCATAAGAAGCTCACAGTGACTGCTTCCCTGGAAAGGATGCACTGAGGAAACCTTTAGTTTGCATAAGGAAAATACAGATAGAGCTTTAAAAAAAAAACAAAAAACAAAACACTACTTTCTTATCATTAAGAAACACATAAGCTGAAACCTTGCTGCTAAGTTTTGTAACACCATACTGCTGAGGACCAGCACCCCAGGTGGATGCCCTGTCTCCCACCAGAATGACCAGTAGGACAGGCTGGGCAAGGACCCCCCATAGTTACTACTTTCCCACAGTGTTTACTTGAGTTTGTGCTTCCCTATCATCTGTTACCAAAGGCTCTCATTCATGGTCTTTATCAAACCAGCAGGAACAGTTCCTTTGACTAATGGGGATACTGAAAATTCCCCAAGCTAAGTGAATTCCTAATGAGGATGCTGCAAGCGTATGTCCGAGGGGAGCACAGGAGAGACAGGAGTTCTGGTAGCCAGGACTCTGCTCTCACATCTCCAGAAAACAGCAATATTACCAAGAATACAAACAAGCAAGTAAAAAATACTGCTGCAGATAATGGGCTTTCCAACACCTATGCTGCATGCTGAAAGTCCCACCCAGGCTCAGAAGGGCATCTGTCACCTGGTGGGGGAAGCAGAGAGAAGACAGGTAAAGACAGACAGGTTACTAACCATGGCAGGAGTGCGTTTCCCCTTCCTGAGCTACCTCAGTACAGAGTGGTCACTCCTTTGAGATTGTCCCTGCCCCCACTGCAGGATTTTCATTTCCTTTGCTATAAACAGAGGAGCAAGGGTCCAAATTTTAGTCTGGATTTCAAAAAATAATTTATTAGAATTAAAATCCCACAAAATTCTGCCCCTCAAACTCCCTCAGGGGCTGTGCTGAAGAGAGTATTTCCAGCCAAAACCTTCCCAGGCATTGTTCCGGTCCCAGTCACATCACTCAGACAGGTTTCTCTTTGCCAAGGACACAGAACACTCACCCAAAAGAGGGGAATGAGGGGGAACCCAGAGACTTCTGTTGAGACAGATGAGGACCACAATGGAGGTGCAGGAGCTCCCCCAGGACCTAGGGCTTCTCGTGCTCAACCTTCCAGCCAGAGGTAGCCAGGGACAGCGGGTCAAAGGCACTGCTGCCACTATGAGACTTCCCCAAAACAGCCTCGCTCCTCCTGGTACGCTTGCTTTTAAGAAATAAGGACAGCAGGCCAGAGCGTGCAGTCCTGTGCTGTCATGGGAATAAGGGAGCTCCCCTGACAAATTCTGTTCAGCAAACGGGACCCGGGAGAAAAGCCAGCACTGCAGGGAGGAACGTGCCCTGTGTGAGAGGCCAGAGCTGGAGGCCAGGGGTGCAATCACCTCTGTCTCTCTGAAAAGCACCTTGTGAGCCTGCCAGTCTGTACTGAGGTAGGAAGGGAGAGGAAGGGGAGCAAAGGGTTCCTGTCCCCCTCAAGAGCCCTAGCTACATGTCCGGAACCAGCTCAGGCAGCAGTCACCCACCCACCTTCTGGCAATGAGGGCAGGGAAAGTTGTGCGTTGCTGTCTGCAGGTGGTGCTCCAGGGCTTCCGGGGTGGAGTACTTATTTACACACTTCACACATCTGAATGCAGAGAGAAAGGACAGAGCCTGTGAATGAGGCTGCCACCAGCAAACCCCATGCCGCAGGCAGACCCCAGGCAGGGCTGCCCAGCCCATTCACCCACTAGGCCGATTTCTGGTAGAGTCAGTGTGATACAGACAATAACACCACCATCCAGGTGCTCTGAAACCTCAGCAACCCACATGGCCAGATCACACTCATGCTTAGCATCCTTCATGAGGGGGAGATGCTGGGAAACTGGGTGGTGAAGCCTTTAAATCGCTGGTGCTCTTCCATGACACCCATGGGAGCACCCACAGACCTGAGCACGTTCCACATTGCTTCCTCATGGTGACAAGCCTTAAGTAAAGGCTTTACCTTACTTAAACACCTCCTTCCATCTTCATTGCATGAAGACATCAGCTCCCAGTGAAGGAGCTGAGTGTGGGGTCACAGCACAACAACAGCGTTACCCATGGCTGGGACACAGCCACAAGGCAACACGCTCCCGTGTGGGGTCTCTGGCATCTAACAAAGCTTCGGCTCATGCCGCCACCTCTCCAAAACCTCCTGGGCCCCCTCCACCTAACTTGCCTGTTCTCATGTCCTGGCAGCATTTCTGCCACAGACCCTTGCCAAAGCTGACTGATGATGGGCAATGGGTACTTGCACCATCAACAGTGAATACAGAGGCACTCACACCATGTATCTGCTGTGAAACCCCTTTTCCTTAGATCAGACTAAAATCTCCTCAGACATAAGCGGGGCTCTGATCTCAAAGATCCCCATTATCAAGCTGTAGGACGAAGCTCCACAGCACAAGGATAACTAGAAATTATGGTCTATGCAAGAAGGAGCAGATATTTATTCCATGGAGCTCCTAGGTGACTTCAGTATCCTTTGGGCTTCCTACTCTTCCTTTATGTCTCTACAGGCATTTCAAAAGCTCCAGAAGAGCTCTTCGTGGAAATCCTCATCCTTTCCCTTCATGCTAGTAGAAAGGCTTTCCCAGGTAACATACCCGTTCGCAGCAATGGGACAGGAGAAATAACTAATTTTTTCTGGGCACAGCTTCTACAACGCACGCTCCCTCTGCTGCCAGTGTTTAGAGAATCACAGAAAACAGGCTGGGAAGGGGCTTCCCTGGCTCTCTGATCCAGCCCAGTGCAGGTTCAGCTGTGCCCATCTCACTCTTGACTGGTGGTAAGAGGACTTGCAGTGATGGGATCTTCCCATGTAACTGATCCCAGCCTTTCACTGTCTTTCTGAAAGGTTCCTTGCATTCAAAGTGCTTCACCCTAGCAGCCCAGTGGAGGGGCCCCCCATGTGCTGCTGGGGTGTCCAAGAGAACTGCAGCCACTGAACAAGCAGCCCTCTTTCCCCTTGAATGTCCCCACAGCTCTCAGCCAAACACGCTCTGCACCCACTCACTCCTACAAGCCTTGTGAGCACCGATTGCTACTGTACTTGTACACGGCCACGTCCTTCTTGGGGCTGTGCTGGGGCAGCAGGCTGTGGGAGTACTGGTGGACGCCCAGCTCATACAGGGAGGGGAAGTCCTTGCTGCAGAGATGGCAGCGATAACTCAGCTCCTCCTGGTGGCTCTTGATGTGTTCAAGGAAGGACTCCAGCTTCTGGAAGGTCTGAGCACAGGTCTTCACCACACACTTGTACACCTGGGAGAAGAAGGGAGAGCAACTGGAGTGGCACACCATGGAAACAAACAGGGAGAATTCTCTGCCAACAGACAGAACGGCCTTCCTTTTTGGAACTCATTGCCACTGGGTCATTTACAGAAAGGGACCACTGCCCCTTGACTCACTGTGCTGGAGAACAGCTGAGCTGATGTTATGAACACAGCAGCACTGTGGTTCCCAGAGCACCTCACCATGCCCACAACCATATTAGTGCTCAGTCAGGCCACAACAATGAAACCCTGCCCTGCACTGCAGGAGGACACAACACAGTGGTAAAACATCCCCTTCCTCTGCTGCCTTCCTCAGAGGAAGGGTCTTTACAGAAGAGTGCAGAGCAACTCAGCATCACAATGTGGCTGACAGCTCCAGGTGAAGACAACAGCAGAACCTGCTGGGAGTTGAACGCTCTGCAAATGCAGACCGTCAGGGCACTCCCCTAAGAAAGCAAGGTGGGAGAAAGGGGTGTTGGTGTGAGCACCTGAAACCACTTGAGTGGGTGAGACCACAACACCCCAGCAGTGACTGTTGCACGACCCGAGAGCTGCCACCCACGCTGAAAACTTTGGACTTTGCTTCTTCTCTAGCCACCAAAACCTGCTCGGCTGCCTTCTCACTCAGCAGGGTGGAGGCAGCAGAGCTTTTCAAAGCCACCCAGGCCACACAGCTGCAACCCAAACATGCAGAGAGCTGAGCTGCATGTGAAGCGCTGGCAGCTTTACAGTGTAAAAGGCTAAGGTCAGACCCTGGGAGCCGGTGCCCTATGTGAAGCCCATCCCAATCTCACCACCAACATGGGACACTCTCTGTCCCTACCTGCTCATTCTTGTGCTGTGTCATGTGTGATTTAAGCTGGAAATAGGTGTTGAATTTGCTGGGGCAGAACTGGCACTGGTAAGAGCTATCGATCAAGACAACCTGCTTGGCTTCCAGTTTGCCTGCCTCACTCTCATCCAAGGGGCTCATGTCTTGGGGCAGTTGTGCAGGGTTCCTTGAGGGCTGAGGCAAACCTGGAGAAAGGGACAGAGAAAGTCACAGCCTGCCAGGAGCCAGCTCTGAAGGCTGCTATGCAAGTGCCACGCTGCCGAGACACACTAGGCCTGGTTTTGGGGCCAGGCTCTTCCTTCCTTTCAAAGACAGATTCTATAGATCACACACATCTTACCTTCTAACAGGGTAGTTTTAAGTTTGTCTACAGATTATCAAGGGCTCGTTCTACTCCATCTTCCTCTCCTTGACCCGTTCTCTTTTCCCAGGGACCTAATTGTGCCCTGCAGAGCAGTCAGCAGGGCAGGCCCCAGCCAGGGAATCAAAGCCAAATTTACTCCCATCTCTGTTTGGAGACAGGAGGTTAAGATCCAGGCAGCAGCTCACAGTCCATGATGTCTGCATGGAGCAGCTCCAGTGGAGCCTTGTCCTAGACGTGACATTATCACAGTGTTCCTTCCCCTCCCACTGGGACTGAGGCCACCAGCTGAAAGAGTATCCATACCCAGTCTGCCAGCAAGAAGCTCTTCTCTGCCTCAGGTATTTTCCATTGGCCACTGCGGCCAGACCAAGCCCAGGCATGGCTTGCACATTGCAAACAAGACCGAGCACTGGGCTATGCTAAACCACCGGCTTGTCTGGCTGCTAGACCAGAGCTGCCAAGTGTGGCTCAGGCACTGCCAATGCTGCACCTGCCAGGGAGGGAAAAGGGGAAGACACCTCACTCTGTCCCCGTGCACATACTAGCACAGCGTTTGGAGCCAATGTCTCCACCAGCACCTGAATCCACCACAGCTGGGGGTACCCAAGGATGCACCTGCCAGCAGGAATCTAGCAAATGTGACTCACTTCTCTAGTGTGTGCTGCTAAACCTGATGGGAGGAATGCAAACAGCACACACAGCTCCTGTCTCCCCTCCCTCCTTGTGTGGAAGTGCAGGGGCGTGCAGACTCCTCACATCGCTGCTCTGCCCCCAGCACGTGCCATCCCCAGGCAGCAAACCTGTGTGCTCCTCGTCCTCTGGCTGGTTGGGGTTCAAGGCCATGACCTGCACCGTGATGGAGTTGCGGGAAATGGTGCACCCCAGCCCTGGAGGCCACACTTTATGCGTTTGCATGTGCTTCTTCACGTTGGACTTCTGGGCAAAGGCTCGGCCGCACACAATGCACTGGAAGGGCTTCTCGCCTGTGTGACTGAAGGCAGAAGGCACCATATCAGCAACCAGCAGAGAGGAGGCAGCCCCCAGGCATGGACTGTGGGTGGGGTGGCTGCTGTAGGACTGCACTAAGCACCCTGCTTGGCTGATCAGCACCTGGACCAGCCGAACAAGGACTTTGAGACCTGATTAACTAGAGAAAATGGATCGTGAGAGGCCTGGGGAAACAAGCCTGGCACACAGACAAAACACTCGCCATCTGGGATGACAAGGGATCAAAGGAGGAAGTGGGAGAGGAAAAGACCTCTGCAACATCAGAGGTTTCCACACAGACCTCAGAGACCCCATCACTTTCTCAGGTGTACAACCCTTTTCTTCCCTGTCATCCCTCCCTCCCCTGCACACTTGTCTCTCCTAGCTTGCAGCCACCCGATCTCCCTGAATTTGCCTTCCCCTGTCCACAGCAGAAAGGTCTTTCTAACCCGCCCTTCTGCTGCAGGAGAAAGAGTGGACTCTTAACACATGGAGGACATCATGTGGAGAGTCCAGGCTGGGACGAGGAGCAAAACCACCACTTGTTCCTTCTCATCTCTCCTGAGTTTGGTAGACTCCACTGGAGGAAACTCTGAAGATTTCAACTGCCTCCCACCAGAGAAAAGCTCTCTTGTAAGAGCTCCCTATACAGACACTGAGCTTAGCTTACAGTTTGCTACCACCGGCAAACATGAAGGCTGCAGCTTGCTAGGGAGGGAGGGAAGAGGAAAGGGCAGAGGCAAGCAGTGGAGATGCTGCTGCTCCAGCGATCAGGTGACAACAGGTTTGGCTTTCAAGGTCTCATCAGCGAGGAAAACAAGTCTCCAGTCCCAGCCCATAACCAGCAAGAAGATTATATCCATGATGCAACTTTCACCCCAGCCACTGGAGAGAAGGTGTCCTGGGGGAAGGGGGATGAAGGATCACCTCCCAGCACAGCACAGATTCTGGGATGTGACAAACACAAGGTCTCATGGACTGTGCAGACTCCCTCAGCGGGGCTGTGCCCACCTCCACCCCAGCCACTCTGCTGTGTCTGGGCTCGCGGCACCATTACCTTCTGATGTGCTGCTGCAGGTCAAAGTTCTTGGTGAAGGCCTTGTCGCAGTAAGTGCATTTCAGCTTGGGGGACTTGGGTTTGCCTGAAAGAGCAAGAGCACACACGGAAATGAGATCATGTGGCACAGGCCTGTCCCCCTCTGTGCCACAGGGCCCTCGCCCCAAGACATGTCTACTCAGGGCCAAGAATAAAGGGCTTATGAAAGAATAAGATCTACCTGGTCAGATTGGGAAGAGGTTACAGTCACAAACATGTATGTAACATAGCCTCGGCTAACTCTGGAAGTACTGAGGAGAGTAGTAGTGGAGGGGGTAGGGCATCCCCTTCAGGCATTAACCACTCCATGGACCTTTCCAGCTGTGCTACAAAGCACCAACTTCAAAGGCATGTTGGGCACTGGGAGAGGACACAGGATTAGCAAGAGGAAGGGCCCCAGTTCTGTCTCTCTCCTGTGAACTCACCAGGGTCAGCCATCAGCCAGAGCACATGCATATTTCACCCATCCCAAAGATCAGTCAGTCACATCTTCTATCTACTATGATGGGGTATAAACCAATGGAAAACAGCAGAACTGTGGGCTGCTCTGGGAAATTCCGGCCTGAGAGCTGCAGGCTGCATGATCATTCACACCTCTGCAAATAACGTTAAAGCGTCTGTATGGTTATAACTCCAGAGGCCCAACCTTCCTGGGGAGGAAGGCCACGTGGCTGTCCTCCACCTCACACCTGGGAGCTCCCCTGCTGCTCAGCTAGGTGTGCTTGCATCACACCAGCAATGGGCAGGCTCAGCCAGCGGAGGATCTGACACTTCTCCATCCCGTAATGGGGTACGCCCCTGTCCTGCCTCACCTGGGGACAGGTGAGTTTTCTTCACAGACATTGAAACACATGGCAGGGACAGGTCAGCTGGGCCTTGCAGCTGGGCAGTCTTCCTTGGGTTAAAACAGACCAAGCTCTAACACCTTACTTTGTAGGACCTCCCCATTTCAGGTGTAGCTGCAGAGATCTAATGCAAGCCTGCCCGTTCAGTAGCACAGTAACAGCCCTTTCACGTGTGCTCAGAGGTGACAGACAAGAAGCATGTCCACACTCTCACCTCATCTTGATAGCTTTGTGCAAGGCATCGTATTCCTCCTCCAGAGCTCCATGCACAGCCAGTGCCACCCCGCTGCACCTGGAGAGCCCATGGCTCGACAGTCCGCTACGGAATAAGCACGCTGGCCTACAGGTTAGTCCAGGGCAAATGCTATAAGGACACTTACCTTCCTGCAGCATGCTCTCATTTTTGCAGCGCCGACTTTTGGCAGCAGAGGTGGAATCAAAACCAACCACACCGCCACCTCCTGCACTGGTCAAAGGTGTGGGAGTGCTGGTGCTCTTGGACTTGAACCCCTGCTTCCCAGGGCTGTACACAGGAGGAGAAGGGTACACAGGACTTTCCACACACTGGCTTGGTACCTGCAAGAGTGCAATTTATCAGAGGAAACAGGTTTGCTACACAGAGTCATACTGTGCCCTAACCTCCATCTCCAGCAACACTTGCCACACCAGGCTATTAGTCCATCTGAGCTTTCTGTCTCCTGCCAAACTGGATCAAATTTCTGGTTCACCAGTCCAACAATGTGTCTCTAACTAAAACTGACACCCTGCACAGTGTGAAACCCTCTCACTGAACATCACGAAGTATCCAGGAGTTATTACAGCAGGAACAGAACAGTAAAGAAACATTATGAAGGAGCCATCTAATCCCTCATCTATGTTTTACGCCTAGAAGAGTTTCTCATCCCCCTGGAGCAGGTTACCAGAAAGATCACCACTGACCCTGTGGGTTCACACCACCCCTGAAGGTGAGGACCTCCAGACCCTGCTGCCTGCCCCAGCAGGACTGCAGAAGGGACGGAAAGGACAATAAAAATCCAGCTGGCAAAGCACAGTTGTTTACAACAGCATCAATATTAGAAAAGGACGCTTAGAGAAAAAGACAGAGGCATCAGTCTGGGGTGATGTGGTTTGAGGGCGTTTCTGTTGCCCACCCTGATACGTTAAGGCAGAGCACTAAGTATCTGACACCCCTGTCCTTTCTGACCAATGACACAAAGATAAGGCTGACAAACCTCTGTTACACCCAGTAGTTTCTGTTGTGAATGGCGATGCTAAGGTGGAGGCTGTGAACAGCTGACCCACCCAAAATCCACCCCTGCCTGTGCCTCTCTTTAGGAGAAGCTGCCTTGTCAAGCTTGCTTTATTGATATTCAGATTAAATTTTTCTCTCCACTTAAGCCTGCAGCATGCAGGGTGCTGCTCTGCACCCCTCTGGGAGGTAAGCCCCCTCACCTCAGCTCCCTCTCACTCCCAACACCCGCAGGTATCCCTCAACCACAGCAGACATTCAGATCTCCTAAGCCTGTGCCAGCCAAGCCCTCCAACCCTCTTAACTGCTTTTCTTGTTCTCAGAATCCCTGTCATCTTGCCGACATCCTTCTGCTCAGTACCCTCTCCCAGAGGAAATAATCACTGTCAAATAATCTAACGCATCTTCCCAGACTCTAATTCTGCATTTCCAGTCCAGGCGACTCCCGAGAAGCCCAGCTTGTCAGAAGAGGCCCAGGAGGACAGAGCCCCTGCGGCCAGCCCCCTGGCCTTACCTCCATGGGCGGATAGGGCTGCATCCCCAGCGTCTGGATCTCCACCGTGCTGTTTGCTGCCATAGGAGCAGGCGCACTGTACACTTCGACCACCCCGCTGCCACCGGCGCTGGGCTGCCCTGGAGCCCCCATGCTCGGGGGGGGAGGCGGTGGAGGCTGAGGAGGGGGTGGCGGTGGGGGAGGCGGAGGCGGGGGCGGCTGTGAGAGGTAGCCAGCCCCAGCATGCATACTCAAGCTGCTCTAAAACCAGAACAGGGAGAGACAGACAGACAAGATGTTGACAATGCAGCAGCAATAAGTTGGAGGGGCTGCTCCCTCACACGCGTTCACGATCCCAATTTGAAACAGCACCTGCAGGAACAGCGACCACGTCTTGACACAATGCAGCACTGTCCGACTGCCAAGTTGGACCAGACTGTGCTGGCTTGCAGAGGGCTGGCATGACCTGCTGGTAGACATTGTCTCCACCAAAACCCAAGCGCTCAAGCCCCACTTCCTTTTTTGCTTTGTTTTTAAAGCTTTTAATCCTTCTGGTGACAAAGAACATTTTCAGAGCATGGAGAGTGTGTACAGCTTGGCCAGCCCTGGGGAGAGCCCAAAACAACCATCCAAGGAGGACAGGAATCCATGGAGCGAACTGTCAAGGGCTCTGGAAACCAACGATTATACAGAGGCTCAACACAAGGCTGGAGAGACCTTGTTACAAAGATTTGGGCATCCAGCAACAAGAATACCAGGAGGCAGCAGGCCCTGGAGCTATCCTATCATTTATCCATCACTCCATCCCAAGCCTAGCTGTCACATTGGGATGTGCCCAGGATTCAGCATCGAAGCAGATCTCTAGAGTCTGATCGACCGACAGGATTCTCCTGCCATGCAAGCACGGCCCCACACAGCAGGGGCCCACGCGTGCCCCTTACCTGCGCCGCAGGCTGCACTGTCGGCATGGGCTGGTCCAAGGATGTAAAAGCAGACATGGCTGACATCAGCACCTCATCGCTGACTAAAATGTTCCCCTGCACCAGGGTTTGGATCAAAGGTGAAGGGGGAACAGTGATGTATGTAGAAATTTGCTGAAAGGAAAAAAAAGATGCATTGTTGACCAGCAACAGGACAAACCAATAAACAAAAAATGATGACACTGCTTTTTACTGAACCTCAGTGTCTCTGCTTTCACAGCCTCTGGTGAGCCACAGTAATTATCTACTGCTTCCTGCTGAGTCCATGGTAGTTTCTAGCCGTAACAATAAGGCAGCTCCAGAAATGTTTTTCAGAAGAGGAGGTAAAAAATATCACAGTGGTTCGGGAAAGTGGCCACTGGCTACAATTCAAATCAGGGGTTATTAAACAAAATCTGCAGGACAAACTGGTTGCAGACAAGCTCAGGCCTTTCCTGGGTGCTTTCCCCAGCTAAGTAAGGTGGAGAACTGAGGGAGGCTGCTCTGGCTGCAGATGGTGAACGTCAGGCTCAACTCTTCAGACTTGAGTCAGATTACAGGAGGGGAGGGAAGCTGTCCCATTTTCCAGGCAGAAACAACTTGTGTTTGCAGCCCTGGGTAGCACCATCCACTGCCACTAAGTTAACTTGAGAAAAGCAGTTGGTTTGAAGGCACTTCGGAAACCATCACGATTGCAGGCACAGTTCGTGTCACGCACAAGGTATTCACTCCTGAGAAGTCTGTGGGGAAGGAGAGTTACTCCAGAGAGGATATTCCCTTAACACTTATCACACCACATTATGTGGGCTTATCTGCAGGAGACTGAGAAGAGGGATGTAGGAATGAGGCTGCCAGACATTGCCCTCCTCTTCTGCCCACGAGCCAGACCACAGCCTGGTGGACAGCGAGAGCCATTCCACCCTGAGCACTGCACAGCATGCACCCAGGCACATGGCTGGCCTGCCAGGCTGTGACACAGGGGCTTTCTAGTAGAACCAAAGTCTGGCTGTAGCACAGATACAATATGAAACCCCTCCTGTCCTGAAAAAAATGGCTATCAGACAGTTGTGCTGAAGGACACCTCCTGCAAAGGTCCAGGCAGCTTTAACCACAAGGTCAAAAGCCAAGAGGACCACAACAAGCTGCCTAGAAGAGAGGTCAGCCATGAGGCGTCACTGGGTCTAAAACCATGACCCAGAGGTCCCCCCCACTCCCACAACCACAGCGACAGAGCAGCAGAGCCTCTGCCCGCAGCACAGTACCTGCCGGCTGGCGCTCGGAGCCTGCTGCACCGATGTGATGGAGGGGGTGTACACACTGTTGTTGGCCAGCGAGACCGTGGAGAGGGAAGGGGCACTTCCCTGGCACTGCTCTCTCTTGTGGGTCATGAAGGCAGGCAGTGAGTTGAACTGCTTCTTACACTTCCCACAGAGGAACACGTCTTCGTCATCTGCAATTAAGAGGACCAGATCAGTGCTGCATGCTTTCTTCTGCATTCCCCAGTGCTACGCCTAACAACCACAGATGTAGGAAAACAGACCTTTTGGATCTTAGCACCTCAAGGACATCATCATCAGGAGAGATCGGCTGCAAGGGCCAAGCTGTCCCTCCTCCCCAATCCCAAGCTCTCCCTTAAAGCCAACTGATGCGACTGAGCCCATCTCAGCCCTGCTCCCGTACACAAAACCCACTGTCTCCCTGTGACAAACTGAATCCCACTGTCTGTCTTCTCATCCCAAAGACATGAAAAACAACCCAGCCTTGCTCCTGAAGCACCCTCTGCTTTTAGTCAAAACAGCTTCTTCCAAAGCACCTGCATTATGCTGGCTGAGGCAGATTTTATTACTCACATTGCACAAAGGAAGAGCCAGGTTGGACAGGGCTCTGAGCAACCTGATCTGGTTAAAGGTGCCCCTGCTCCCTGCAGTGGGGTTGGACTGGATGGCCTCTAAAGGTCCCTTCCAACCCAAAACATTCTATGATTCTATTCTATTCTAAGAGAAGTAACTTGGATCAGGGCACAGAGTCAACGGCAGCTTGTGTCCGAAAGCCACCCCCACACAAGACTGCTGGTCTTTGGTGCCACTGCTTGACATCAGAAGCGGAAGGAAGACAACCCAGTTACCACGTCCTAGATGCAACCTGCAGCATTAGCAAACCACACAAGCACACACTATTTTGCACTTGATCCAGTTGGACTCACGAGGCTGTGCCTCCCATCTGATTCACAGCCTGAACATTTCTGGGGACACAGACTATAACTCCTCCAGAGGATAACTCGGTATCCACCCAGCGAGTCCTGATCGAGCACCAGTTTCTGTATTCATTCACACAGATGAGATACTCAATGACTGGAGTAGTTGTACTTCCCCAGGGGGTAAGGAACAGCTCATTAAATAAAAAATGTGAACAGTAACAAGGCACTAGTGGCAGGGAGAGTGGCTGCTCCCTCCTTTCATGCCTTTATTGTCAATGCGCGGCCCAGTCTGTTGCCATGACCAACTCACTTGGGCACTTATCCCCCTCTCCTGCTCTGCCTAGTCCTGCTGAGGGCCGCAGCGCCCTACACCTACAGCCATCATGCCAGTCACAAGAGTACACCGTAGGAAGAGACCTGCAGCCCCTGCCCCTCTCTCACGGTCCTACCGATACTCACCCATCGGCTGGATGGTGGTGGAGGAGTTGACATTCTGAGCAGATGGATCCGTCACACCTCCTTGACCATCCAGTAAGGACTGCACAGCCAGCACTGTCTGATTATCCATTCCTGAAAGGAGACACAAGCACGGATGGTAAACCGAGCACAGCCCGAATACGGAGCACTCGGGCGCTGGGAGCGCGCTCACGAGCTGTGGAGGGAAGCTGCTTGCTGGCTGCTGCTGTCTTCTCCCACAGAGCCACTCTCATCCATCTCTACTCCACAGCATTAACTACCGTACGAAAGCAACACTCCCACCTGTCTCTGCATACCCCTTCGATACAAGGAGAAGAAAGGGAAGGAGGGCAAGGAAAGCCGAATGGGGACTTGGTTTCAGGCATTTGCTGCAGAGAGGAAGGATGCTTACAAACAGTGGGTACGAAAAGAGCTAAGAAGTAGATATTTGGGGTGGCACGGGCCAGACAGGGTAGCAGCCTGGGCGGATCTCCCCGGGGACCCAGTGTGATAGAGCACAGCCAAGCTGCTGCGCTCACTGAAGACAAATCTTTGGTGTGCAGCAACTCACAGCAGTGTTAGACTCAGCAGCAGTGTTAGAAATGCCTCCCTGTTTTGAAGATCAGCATTCCCAGACCTGACCAGACACAGGGCTATGAACTGCAGGAGGATTTAGATACAGTTTTAAGAAGGAAATATTAAACATGGGCTCCTGGGAGAGATGCTTTGGGGGGTACCCGCTCGGCCACCAGCTGCCACCCCGGTCCTGGGACATGCAGGAGAGCTGGACTGAGGCTCCTTCCACTCCCAGCGCTGTGCTCCTCTGTGAGCACCTCTCACGCAAGAGCTGCCAGTTGCTCTCCCTCATTTCCATTCCCCTCAGGACTCTATGAGAGCACACACCCCCAGACAGATTTGTTGTCAGAATGGGCTCACTTGCTTTGGCACAAATATTTTTCATGACAGCTAAAATGTTCTGAAATATTCCGGATAAATACAGGGCATGGGGACTGCTCATCTAGGGAGATAACCCACCCAGCAGCACGTGACTGGTGGACTAAGCCTGACACACTCTTTCTTTCTAGAAATCAGATGTAAGACACATAAAACAATCTGATTATGGAAAAAAAATTGCAAAAAGGGGTGATTTTTATGCACCACTCCTTCCTACCATTTCTTTATGACAAGGAACCCACAAATAAAACGAACGGCATGCCAGGGTTGTATGTTATACCTGTGGATTAAGGGAGAAAAGAAAGGGGGAGGGGGGATGTCTTAGGTTGCTTTTCACCTTTCTTCAAGATCTTTGCAAAAGGCTCAGAATTATGTGCCACAGTAAAACCTATTGGTCTGATCATTTCCAAGCAGCAAGGTGAGAAAAGCTCCTGACGAGAGCTCGCTCAGCAAACAGCACCAGGAAGGACAGTGAAATGCCGTAAACACATCACAGCATGAAGGAACAGCGCAGCAGAAGCAACCACCTCATCTTCCCATCGCAAGTGCCTCTTGTCATTTTAAAATTTCTCCTGGACAACTGGGACGTTACCTTCCCGATGGGGAGCACCCACGGCATTTTAATACCATAATCCATGGCATTTTAAGGACACTCTAAATACTCGTTTCTCCTGCATCTCCAGTGTAGAGCAAGTAACACTAAGACGCCGTGAACACCTTTTTCATCAATCACTTCTCGCCAAGAAGAGGTCACAAATGCTGCACTCTTGGGAGAGAGGAGAGCACTGTTCTCCAGCTGCTGGGGAGTGCAGGGCACGAGCAGCTACTGGAAAGCAGCAGATCACACTACTTCATGTGCTACCAAAAAATTACCACCGTGCCTAGGGGAACCCTTTCACATAGATCACATGGAGGTACAGGAAAGCTGCAGGTCCAGTTCTGCAAGCCTTCACTCACACAGAGAGAGCTACAACCAGCCCCACAGGACAGCCCCGCCAGCAGCACGCCGCTGGAGCACTCCTGGGAGGATCTTCTCATACCGACCGAAGCCCTGCTTTAAGATCTACCTCCTTTTCTACAAATAACTTCCTGGTCAACTGCAAAGGCAGCACTGCAGGCTCTGGTTGGCACACCCAAACCAAAGAGTGAAATGGAGCAGCCGTTCTTCAGCAGAAGTAAGCTAGCAGGACACAAAAGAAAAAGGGGGATCAAAAATTCAGGTTTAGTATATTATGGGGATAATTAAGAACAGCTTGCATCAAGAATGCCACTCTTGATGTGCCTGGCACCGGACAACTGGGTTTCCTCCTGGGACACAGCCAGATCTTCCAATTAAAAAAGCCAGATGATTGCCTCAATCCCACCAGCAGGAAGAAGCTTGAGGAGGGGCCAAGACCTGAAGACAGGCAACAGCGATGCAGCGGCACTGCTGGTGTTGCATTCAGCCTTCTGCCAGCGAAAAGAGGCCCAGGACAACAGAAATCCGTTGCTCTTCATTCATTTGGCAATTCAGGCAAAAAAAAAAACCCTGCAGTTTCACGAGGTAAATGCACAACACCACACTTCACAGAGGGAAATCGCCAAGTTCAGGGTTTGGTAACCCATGAAGACCAGCAGGCAGAGTTACTTGGTGACACAGATGCCGTTCACAGCCATCCATGGACTCCAGGAGAAAGCTTTGGATCGATCCTGCACTGACCGCAGCCCGCACCAGCCTGCAGGATGTTCTTTATGGTCATGAAACAAAACAAACAAACAAACAAAAATGCCATCTCTTCTCTCCTGGCGGCAGCAGGCTTTCCCCAGGGCACAACAAAAACAAGGTGACTTGGTGAAGCCAGGATAAAAGGACAAGACTACTGATTTGTGCTTTTTTTTTTCCCCTTTACAAATTTCTCTCAGTTTAGAGAGGGAAACAAGACTGTCTGTTTCACCCAGGTGCTACTTTCCCCTCATACCCTGAATTTCATGCACTGAGTCTTTTTTTCCGCTGACACGCAAACGCCGAGTCACCCTCCACTTGTAATCCAATCAACAAGACAAAACAAACAAGCTCAGCAACTAAAAGCTGCCAATTATTGCGGGCTTAAAAGAAAAAGAGGCGTTTTTCTTAATTTGCTAAAATGTTTTGCTCTCCTGAATTCTGTGAGGAAATCCACACAATGAGGAGCTGATTGCAGAGAGAAAACAGGGACCTCGATTATACACGGTGCTGTCAAACGCACCAAGTAACCTGACAAAATAGAGAGAAACATTTCTTCTTCACTCTTCTTTCTGCTGCTGCGATCCCAGGTGCTGTTTGCAAAGCATAGGGTGACAATCCCCATGCAAGGCCTTTCCGTTAGCAGTGTCCCCGCATGTAAAGGAAAATACGTGTGTAATCCAATTTAGGAAATAAATGCCTTGTGAGATATTTTTTCTCCAAACGGGCTGACCCTGCACTCAGTGTCAGACTGCCACATCTTGGCACATCCAAGAGTCCCCCTCGGATGGCACCTACCTCTAACACGCAGAGTCCCAACACTGAATTGAGACGAACGCGAGCACGACACATTCGCCCTCACAGTGGACAGAAGCCGGGCACTGCCCTGGCTGTGCCGGACAGACAGCATGGACCCCCCAGCACTAACACATGCGTGCAGGGGCCAACACCAACCCGGATGATGCAGGCGGGGAGTGTGGCACAGCGGTGGGGGTGGCAGCATGAGCCCTGGGGTGCAAGGAGGACTGGGGGGAGGGGGGAGCCTGGGGTGCAAGGAGGACTGGGGGGGGGAGGGGGAGCACGCAGGGCACGAGGGTGCCTCACTGCAGGGTGGTGTCCCAGTGTGGTGGGCACAGGGACAGGGAGTGATGGGAGTGCGAAGGGCACACGGGTGACGGGGGTGCCCTGGGGATTGGTGATCCCCTTTACCAGGCACAGAGGCGGGGGTGATGGGAGTGTCCCCGGGGGCAGCAGGGGCGATGGGGTGCCCCGGGACACGGGGGCAGGGAGGCGATGGGGTACCCCAGGGGCCGGGCTAACGGGGGCTGCCCGGTGTGGGGGGCACTGGGCTGGGCGGCGCGGGGAGGGGGCGGCGCGGGTGCGGCGGGGCACAGGCCCGGGAGGGGAGGCGGCGGGGTGCCCCGGGGAAGCAGGGCGGGCGAGGCGAGCCCCGGGCTGCCGGCGGGGGATGCCCGCTGCGGTACCGCCCCGCCCCCGCCGCCGCCGCGCGGGGCCGCTCGCGCCGCCCGCCTGCCCCGGGGCCGCGCCGGTGCGCGCCGCCGCCGCGGGGGGACGCGAAGGGTGAGCGGGGCGCGGCCCCGTGCTGCCGGGAGCCCCCCGCGCCGCGCCGGGCCAGGCCTCGCGGGGCGGCCCCGCCGCGGCCCCTCGTCCCGCGCGGCGGCAGCGCGGTGCGGCGACGAGCGAGGGGAGGCGCATCGCCGCTGCCGGCCCGGCGGCGGCCCGGCTGGGCCCGGCGCGGCGGCCCCGTTACCTTCCAGCGCCTCGAAGATCGCCTGCGCCATCTTGGAGCCGGGGCGGCCGCGACCCGCCAGCCGGAGCGGGCACCGGGAGCAGCGCCGCCGCCCGCCGCCAGGGGGCGCCCCGCGCCCGCGACCGGGCCCGGGAGGGGCGGGGGCCAGGGGCTCCGGGCAGTACCGCGCCGGCGCGGGCGGCAGGGCCTGGCGGGGGTCTGGCGTTTAACTCGGGCCGCGGCGGTGCGGCGCCTCGGGCAGCGCTCCGGGGGTCCGCGGAGGCCGGGCCCCGCCGAGAAGGGTGCGAACCGCCCGGCGGCCACACCTGCCCCGCTCGGGCTCCCGGCGCGGCACCTGCGAGGGCCGGCAGAGCCCCCGGCCCGCGCCTCTGCCGCGGGAGGGCCGTGGCCCCGGAGCCATGACCCGCCCCGGGCCGAGCCGCCCCGTGGGGCCGACAGCGGCGAGGGCTGCCCCGCCGCCGCCCCCCTCAGCGGGAGGGGATGGGCGGGACGGCTCGCGCCTCCCCATTGGCTGCAGGGCAGCCTCTGCCCACCAATGAGCGGTTAAGGCGCAGCCCCCTATTGGTCAAGAGCGCTGATGGAGAGTCGGGCGAGCCTATGCGCGTGGAGGGAGAGGCCCCGCCCCGGAAGTGTGCGCGCTGCCGGCAGCGGAGGCCGGTGCCGGTCGCAGCGGGCCGTTCGCCATGGCCGGCGGTGGGGACGCGCTCCGCGCCTTCCTCCGCGCCGCCAACGCCCTCCTGCAGCAGCGCCGCTACCACGCCGCGCTCGCTGTCCTCAAGGGCTTCCGCAACGGGGCCGTGTGAGTGCGGCGGGGCGGCTGAGGGGAAGGAGGGGGCCCGGGAGGGGGGGTGTCTCGGTTCCCGCGGGGAGGCCGCCGTGTGCCCGCCTTTCCTGCAGGGAGGCCGGGGCTCTTGTGGTAGAGGTTCAGGAGAGGCCTTTCCCTCTCCCTCACTGATAAGTGGGGTTTTAACCGGTTTTGAGGTCCCGTTTGGACCTGGCTTATTGGGGTGCCCGTTCTCTTCAGCCTGCGGGCTGAGCTCGGCGTGCTGCTGCTACTGGGCTGACTTAAAGTAAGCTGTAGTTGCTTAAGTAACATCTCTTGGCTGTCAGGGGAATAGAAATACAATCATTTGATAGCGCAATACAAAAAGTGAGATATCTATTCACTTTTGCAGCTATGGAGCAAAAATCCGTGCCCCACACGCCCTGGTGATGACTTTCCTGTTCAAGAGTGGAAGGTACGAACCCTAGTTCTGCATTTCTGTTACTGCTTAGAATGCTTTCTTTCAAGCATTCAATCTTTCATGTTCCCAGAGGGCTTAAAAAGCAGAGAGATATGCGAGCCATGGTCATAGCCCGTTGTTCGGATAGCTATGCAGGACAGCTGGTATGCACGCACATACACAAATGTACACACTCGTGGAGGTCAGCCACTTGTGCCATGGTTGAGGAGAACCAGTGGGCAGAGGAGAAATTAGCCGATGCAAACAGCAGCCCACAGCTCTCCGTTCAAATAAGGGAAGCCAAGCTCTAGCAGTGCATGTTGTGGCTTTCCCTGCTTGCACCAGAGGTTTGTGCTTAGGCAAAAAATAAAAAATAATGAAGAAAAAAACAAAAAGGCTCCTTGGCCGTTCATATAATTAGACAAAAGCACAGTCCACAGTCTAAGCAGAGCTGTTGAATGTGTTCTGATGAGTGAGCCAGCGATGAGGGGATTTGTCTTCCTGCACAAAGTAGGTGTTCTGTGGGGTGCATGGGCTATCAATCTAGAGGTGCAGGCCAGAGGGGCGTAGTGTCCAGGCTGAGTGACTGCAGTGGTATTGCCTTCTTGCTCTTCTAATTGTTTGTTTCTTTTCTTCAGTTTAAGAGAGAAATTGAAATCGATTGCTCAGGCTACGTACACTCATTCCCGGAACTTGGCATATTTTGTGTTCACCTACAAGGGGCTGATGGCGTTGCAGTCCCGACTACAGGGGAAAAAAATTCCATTTCATTCTTTCTTTGCAGCCTGCATTGGAGGTTGGCTAGTGTTCGGTGAGAACAACCCCATCAACAGCCAGGTAAATGTATTGGTTGAAAGTTTCTTTGACAAAAATAAATGACAGGTGGATGACAGTGCCAGGAAGTGATTGGTATAGCCTGGCATGTTCCTGGTGGTTCTTACTGTGTAGCGCTTTTCTTTTATCATATTTCTCTTTACACAAGCTCTGGTTTTGGCTGCACTGCACACAAATCCTAGAGGTGGTTCTGTGCCCCCGTGAACAGCGTGTGCAGTTTGAGAGCTGCAGGTTTACCTCCAGAGCTGCACTTGTGTACCTAGGAAGGCAGGCAGGCAGTCACGCCACCCAGAGCTGCTGGGTTACCCTGCCTGTCAGCTGAGCTGCAGTAACCAACTGCCTGCGCTCCTCATCTGCCCGCTTCCAGGCCTAAACCCAGCAGCTTGAACGCTGTGAGTGTAGAGCACAATCAGTTATGGAGCTACACTTAACTGAACTGGTTACAAAAGCTGCTCAGGGGAAGTTTGATTGTTAACACCCAGTCACAGATTAATCAGTCAGTAAAACTCATGGATGCAGATTAATCAAAAGTCTTTTACTTATGCAGTCCCCTGCAGGGGCGTACCTTCAGTCTGGTTTTAGGATCAGTCCGGTCTAGTGAGTTTGCATCTGCTCGGCAGGTTAGCATGGCTGCACCATGACCGTTCTAGCAGCATCAGCATCTGAGGTAGCATTAACTGAGCAAAGTTATAAGTTGTGCAACTGCCAAGATAATGTTGCATCAAGCATAACTTGTTGATTACTGAATTAGAGCACCATCAGAGAATCATAGAATCCCAGGTTGGAAGGGACCTCAAGGCTCATCTGGTCCAACCTTTCTAGGCAAGAGCACAGCCTAGACAAGATGGCCCAGCACCCTGTCCAGCTGCGTCCTGAAAGTGTCCAACGTAGCAGAGTCAACCCCTCCCCTGGGGAGATTATTCCAATGGGTGACTGTTCTCATGGGGAAAAATTTCCCTCTCCTGTCCAGTTGGAATCTCCCCAAGAGCAACTTGTGTCCATGCCCCCTTGTCCTCTCCATGTGACTCCTTGGAAAAAGGGAGTCTCCATCTTCCTTGTAGCTCCCCCTTAGGTACTGGTACGTGGTGATGTCGGCTTAGAGGACATAGGAAGGACACAAACATCTCCAGTTATAAAGGCTGCTTGATGTGTGAACCTACAGCCTGTTTGCTGTTAAGTTGGGTAAATTGTTTACACCCCTCTTGCCTGGCTTATCGCTTCTAAATCGCTTAACCTGGCTAGTATATCTGGTCAGGTTGTTGACCTAATCTTCTCTGGGTTTTTATTTCATGCAGATCATTATGTACCTGCTGTCTCGTATCCTGTTCGGCTTGTCTCGGCTGGCAGTGGAAAAGGGCTACGTCCCACAGCCAAAGCAGGATCCCTTTCCACTGGTTGCTGCTCTGATATGGGGAACGGTTCTCTGGCTCTTTGAATATCACCGGCAAACTCTGCAGCCTTCTCTGCAGTCCTCCATGACCTACCTGTATGATGATAGTAATGTATGGCATGACATTTCTGATTTTCTCATTTATAACAAAAGGACAGACAGCAAGTAGGTAGCTTACCATAAAACACCTCTGAATGGGATGGTGCCTTCCAGCAGCTAAGGGAAAAGGTTGTTCCTTTGCTCTTGACTGGTGGTTTGTTTTGTTTTTTTTAAATTAGCATCTGTCAAGCACAGTTGCTTCTTGTGTCCTGGCCAAAATGTTCTGATTAGTCTTCTCTTGCCTCTGTTTAGAGCAAGTAAATACCCCACAGAAATTTGTTGCAGTCCTCGGTGAGAGTAAAATGCCTTGGGAATCTTGAGTTAAAATAAGTCTCTTTTAAAAAGAGGCCTTATTTTCCCTACAAGTATGTGCTTTTATTTTTTAAAGAAACTAAATATATCTATAAAATGTCACCCTGACAGTAAGTAGGGAGTATGTCTAATCATGGAAAAAATGTTCTAGGGATTGTCTGAATGCTCACAAGACAGAAGCGTTTTTCTGTGCTACTGTGCTCGCTGTAGCATGGTGGGAGTGGGGGACCTGCTCGGGTCTGAAAGCAGGGGCATAATTCCTTGATTTCTGTGGATGACTGGAAATCTTGTTTAAACTATCACAAGGACAGGTGTGCGCTGCTTAAAAGAGTTTCTCTGCAGTTTTCCCTCAGGGAGACAGTAAGGTGTTTGGGAATAAAACTGTTAAGATGTCTAGTACAAGCCTGTTAAAGCAGGCTCAGAAGGACTGGTTTTGCTCGGTTTCTTTCATGCACTTGGGCTGCATCTGTCCCTCTGCAGAGTGCGCTGATTAATACCCTGTCATTATCTTCAACTTATTTGTAAAGTTTTTAAAAGCTGCTTGAACTAAATACCAAAAACAGTTACGCAACTTAGACTCCTTTGGAAACAGGCACATCGCACGCCCTCAGATATCACACTGGGTACTTTATACGTAGAAGCAGGCAACGCTTTTAACAAGCACTTTTATTTTGGTGGAAGATAAGCACATGGGTTTCTCTTGGGTCCGGAATCTACCCTCCACAGCAGTGGCATGTGTTTTGGCTGTAATCAGACTTGACTGTACGTGTAGGCTTGTTGCTGAGCCAGGTTGAGGCCATGGGGTGAATAGACGAGGGAATCTTCCTCTTAAAAATACACTGCTGAGCCCCAGGAATAGTGCAGCACACGCTGGGCTTTGACAGAAGATTGACTAGGTAGCTGAGAAAGAACAAAAACCACTTTAAAATTAGTAAAATCGAACTGTTAATAGTACAAAGTACTTACCCTGCCGTATAACACTATACCATTCACTTAATGATGTACATTAAAATATTTCCTGACACACTGGTTTTATGTGGTGATATCACAAGGGAGTCGTTAAGCACCCTCTGCTAACCATTCCCTTTTGTCTCAGTCTTTTATTTGCACCTTTTATACCTCTCGTTAAAAAAAAAAAAAAGGTTCGTTCTCTGTGTACCCATATGCTTTTCCATCCTGACCTGACCTTGTTATTTCATAATCCCACTGATGCTGTTCTTCATAGTCTTTAGCAGTCTCTTTACTCTCCAGGCTCTAGCAGTTTGTCATATTTAATGGTCCGACTGAAACAGTACCTTGAAGTTCAGGTTGCTTCTGAGCAGAAAAAAATTCTTGATTTCTTCTTAAGTCATTTTTCCTTGTCCTCCTAAGCTCTTTTATTACTGTTATGCATCTTCTGAGTGCTGCTTTGCTCTTTATTTTTCCACTCTCTGTCAGCAAGAGGGAGAGTTAGATGTTCGTTCCCTCCCCCCCCCCAGCTTGTCTGGCACTGTGGAGTTTGGGGTTGAATCATGTCCCAAGTGTCTCAGGTCAAGTAGGAATAGTCTTCTGGCTCTTGAGCTGAATCCAGTGCTGAATCTGACTACATTCATGGTGAGATCTTGCAACATAGAGGCAGAAGCTTCTTTGTGCTCATCCCGTGCAAATCCGTGATGTAGTCATCTTTGGTGCCCAGAAGCCAAGACGCTGCTTTGCCATAATAACTGCCCACGGTACCTTCAAATTTTAGCGTCGCCTGCTATTACGGTCTGCACCGGATACTTGAGTTTGAAGAGCAATTGGTATTTAATGGGACAGACCCCACGAACGCTACAGAAGCTAGGAATTGGTTTTGTTTCTTTGTAGTTAGATATTTTGTTTGGTGTAGATGAGCTTAAAGATTCGAGTACAGAAAAAAATACCGAAGCTGCAGGTGAGGTCTGATTTCTTCATAAACATCGTGTCTTTATTTGCTCCACTGCTGGATATCTGAAGCAGTGTGAGTGCAGCACTCTATTTTTACGTCAGAAACCTCAATATATTGTTCCAATTAAGAATGTTAATTTTCTAATATTGCTGAATTCCTACAAGCTTTGATGGGATTTCAGAAAACCCTTCCAGAATCTCACAGTCATGGCTTGAGAATTTCTCCCTAGAACTATTAGACTTGCAAATCCTTGACCATGTATAATTATTGTAGCAAAAGATGTTGCAGGCTGGTTATGTGAACTGGGTGTCTGTAAGAAGTTTTTAACATTTTTAATTTGTAACTAGCATTCCTTTCTCTGAGAACGGCTTGTGGCTCCCTTAAAGGCAAAATAATTTTCTTCTGCTAGTAGTTCTGCTGCTGCAACCGTATGGCTGCTTGTGAAGGGCTTTCCTGGCCACGTGAAGGACAAGTGACCTGTCCTGTCCTTAAGCTACTGTAGTGTCTCTGTCCTCTCTAGATGGCAAAAACAAGCCAATAGCAAGTTTCCAGTATCAGCCTGGCAGCAGTGTCCGCCAGCCATCCGTGGTTCAGAACGCCCTTTTTCTCTTGGGAATCTATCACCAACCTCACTTGCAAAGCAAATTGCGCCCGAGCCTCAAGCCATCTGCACTCCCAATCCAGGAACCAGCTGCCGTCCTGGAAGACAAACTGCAGCTCGTCCCAGGAGCGAGTCCCGTGGAGCAGCAGCCTTTAGCCGGGCGTTTGTGGACGGTTGGTTTTCCCGCTGTGCTGGGGCAGGACGTTAAGCTGCAAGTCACTTTCCCCCCCCCCCCCCCCCCCCAGGGAAGTAATTGGAACAGTTCTTTAACGGCATTAGTCCACATTGCTGTTTCTGTGACCAGATAGCTGGGGATGAGCCCCTTATGCTACCGAGGTGTTGGAACAATGCAGGCGTGTAGTAAGGAAGTGAACTAGAAGTAATTTGTCTGAGTCAGACTTTTTGGATACATAAGTTACACTCCCTGCCCTTCCCCCATGCATTGTGTAGGGAATTGAGTCCCCTGTTTGTGTTCCTTTTTTATTAGCATTAAAACCAAAAGAAATAAAAGAGACAGTTGGGAAGCCACCTGCGAATCAGTCAAATGCTTAAGAATCACAAAGAAGTGCCATTCTCTCCCCCCAGCCCTGATTGGTTTTGAATTTTAAGATGAACATGGCTTTGTTTGTGTACATCAACTTTATTTTACCGTGTTATTTCCTCCTCTGCACCTGACTGTGAGATGCTGAGCACCTCTGAAGAGGAGGAGGGTGTCTCAATGCTTACCTCAGTTTGTCAAAAATTAGGTTTTCTGGATAAAATTGAAGTGTACATTTTAAAATGATGCTTCTCCTTCAGATTTTAAGCCTCTCTCAGAGGCAATTTTAAAGGTTAATGAATCAAACCGATCAAAAGTTTTCAGCAAGCCTTGAAGAGCAGACTGACTGCACTGAGCTATTAATCATTTATTTTATGAAGGAACAAAGCAAGCTCAGGGTTATTTACTGCCGCTGCATGCTGCCCTGGCATACCCACTGTGCTTCACTTCTCTTTGGAGGACAGCTTGTATGCTAGTGCTGGCTGCCAGGATTGCTGAAGAACCATTTCCGGGACAATTGCATTATTTAACAAAGGTGAAAATTAAATGGGTGCATGACATTTGGTTTAGGTGAGGCTTTCTGTACCGTGCTTGATCCTTTCAGTTAAGGGCAGGATATTTCTGAAAGAAAAACTTGTGCTTGGCCACTTAGTGCCACAGAGAAGTGCTTATGGAGGTTGCGGCCGCTGTAAGGTGCAAACCCGCGTTGGCAGCGTGACAGCGTGCTTTGTCCCGGGCACCCTCCATGTAGCAGGGCAATAACCACCCCTGCTCCAGTCAGCTGGGTCAGGAGGGAGAGGCTGGAGAAGAGCTTCGATACTGGTGCCTCGAGGCTTTCTTGTCCTGGCAGAGCAGTTCAAGCTCTGCTTTCAACAGAGCTGCGTGGAGGGTAGAAGTGGGGGGCTGATCTCTGGCTGTGGAAGTAGACCAAACCCAGGTGTGCATGGGGACGCCCTGTGCACGCAGAGGGTCCCTTGTGCACGTGAAGCTCTGCAGCCAGCTGGGAGCCGTTGTGGATGGCTGGTGCTAGTGGAGTTGTCATGGCAGAAAAGGACCTGGGGTGTTGGTCAACAGCTGTCTGAATGTGAGCCAGCAGTGTGCCCAGGTGGCCAAGAGGGCCAAGGGCATCCTGGCTTGTATCAGGACTGGTGTGGCCAGCAGGAGCAGGGCAGTAACCATGCCCCTGTCCTGGGCACTGGGGAGGCTGCCCCTCAAATGCTGGGTTCAGGGTTGGGCCCCT
>JAKFQP010000261.1:867351-930775 GCA_023375905.1 Nycticorax nycticorax
GCTTCACCCATTAACTAAGCAAAATATACACAAACAGTTGAAATAAGGATGTATCTAGGTGATTCTGCTGCCTTTTTCAGGCTAAGAGCTACGGAGAGAATATGCTGTAGAGGTGTGAAGAGGTCTCTACGGCACAGGCAGGTAAGGGAGGTCCTGATCCCAAGCAGATGATGATCCCTCTGCCAGGGGAGCGCTGAGCAGCTGTGAGACACAACCTCCTGCTTTGTAGCTGCTGTAGTACTGGAGTGTCCAGCCCAGGCCCACGAGAAGCTAAATTAACACCTCCAAACTGATGTCGGTCCTATCTTCAAGTGGGATTTTCCCCTTTCAGAGCATCATGCTGTACCCGAGCCCTTCTTCCATTCCAAGCGGAGCTCCAAGTGAGCCTCAGGTTTTGCTCTGACACTTTACCTGCCTTTTGGGTTCACAGTGCCAACGACCATGCTCCAAACCTGCTGTGAAGTGAACTTGGACCAGACGGAGTTAAGAAGTCTGGGTAAAATCTAAAGCACTGAAGGCAACTTTGGGGGGCTTATTCCCAGATGTACTCCTCAATGAACTCCCAGGCTATTTGCACAGCGTAGAGAAACGCTGCAGCCTCTCTGTTCTTCTGCAGGCCTTGAGCGAAGGGAGTCGAAGAGCCTTTGGGAACGGAGCGGTTTTTAGCAACCAGCGTGGGAGCAGGCGTTGTTACTGCCCTGTCTTACAGGGGCTGGAAGAAGATTGCCCTGTTTGGGTGTGAAGAGCAGAGTGGGGGGCAAGCAGGCGCCGCGCCTCCGTCGCTTCTACTGAAAGACTATGGATTGATGCGAGCTTTAGTAACAGATGCTGTCATACGAGAGGAGGAAATAACGCTGCTGAATCTGTTGTGCCCAGCACCCAAGAGAGAAGCTGACCTGCTGTCTTGGGAGAAGAACTGCCAGTGTAGCCTTCTGTAACAAGATGCAAGGGAACAGACAGTTCCTTGCTTTTGGGGCCAGGATCTGGGGGAAGACACCTAAACCAGTGATGCTCTCGTTCTGCCACAAGCAAGCTTTGGTTATTCTATTTGTGTTGTCAGAAAAATCACTTTGGGTCCCTTAGAAAAAAGGCGATGGCTCAGGTAACAGTGGGGGAGGGCAGTAAGGTCAGGGTAGCAGAACTGGGGGGGCTCTGGGCTTTCCCCAGCTGCCTGTCCCCGCCACAGGGCCTCTTGCAGCGGGGAGCATGCCATGCCGTCAGCTCGCCGTCACCCGAACCAAAGTGCTGGGAACCGGAGCATTGGCAGGAGACCCCGGGGGAAGTCATGCTTCCCTCCATGCGACGCAACCGTTCCAGTGCGACAGCTCGGCGCGGTCCCTACAGGAACTGCTGAAAGCAGGACCACACTACGGATGACACGGACATGAGTGTACTTCTGGGACACCTACATGCTAAGGTTAACTGAGCACCGGGGTGCAGGTTTGCATCCTGCCAGCTCTCCTTCTGCCGGCTCCCAATGCCAGGAGAGGATTTTGCAGCCTAGATACTGGCTCCGGCCCTGTCTGCAGCCCTGGTCTGTGCTTTTCCTTCAGCCCAGGGACCCCTTGGCCTGAGTCTGTCCTGATGCGCAAGGTGGCCAAAACCCACCCGAACCTGGTGACTGCTGCAGGGTAAATCTGGCCAGGGTACGAAGTACAGGAATAGCCTTCCTGATCCTCTCCGTGACCAGCTGGGGCCATGGAGACAGGACTTTATCTTGGTGCAGCACCCGCCAGACAGCTAATCTTGGGAGCGTGTCCCCGCTCCTTAGCAGGGCTGGCGATGCCGGGAGGAGGCCGCAGCTGTGCAGGAGACGGGATTCATCCGCTTTCCCTCATACGCATGCAAGAAAAGCCTCTGCCCTTCCTTATCCCACCAGCATTTGCCTTTCATTTGTCTTCACAACCACTGTTTTTCAGCACCGCCAGCACAAGAAGCCTTGGAGAAGTGGCGCAGCACAGCGGCTCGGGGGAGAGGGGGGCAGAGCACAGCCTGCTCCCCCCCAGATAAGCTCCTGCATGAATTGGGGGGGGGGGGGGGGGGGGGGGGGGGAGGAGGAGAGGAAGAAAAAAACCCCAGCCTTTGTGAGCGGAGCAGGAGCAGCTGGTGCAGCAGCTGTGTCCCAAACCCTGCATCACCCCAGGAAGCGCCTGGCTGAGGCTCCCCGGGGACAGGGAGAGCCCTGCCAGCCATTCGTGCCTGCCCGGCTGCTGGGGTTGCCTTTTTCCCCCCCCTCCCCAGATGGAAGAAACATTAACTGTGTGCAAACATCTGGTCTAACTGTTGCTTGTGCTTCACAGTAATGATGATACTGCAGCGCGAGGGATCCAGAGAGCAGGGCCTTGGATATTAGGAGGGCCAAGTGTTAATTAACTGTATTAATTTCCTTTAAGCAAGGCAGCATTTCTATTTGCTCTTTGCTGATGAAGAAATGAGGCACGGAGAGACGATGCGATTGGTCACGGACATGCAATATGTTACTGGCATGTTTGGGGATGTAGGGATCCCGGGAAATCGCGGCACTCCTCTGTGCTGGCTGTCCTCCAGGGGAATCGCAGCCATGGCCAAAGTATCCAGCATAAAATCCTTTAAAGCCTGAAACCTGTTAGGCCAGGGCGGCGGCACTGCATGTCAGGATCTGCTCCGCAGCAGAGGAGTTAACTCATGGCTGCAAATGCCTCCTGTATCCCACGCACTGCTGGGAAAAAAAACCAAACCCATCCTGTCCCCTGCCTCCCGGGCAGGCTGGGGTTGGCAGTGGGGCTGGGGCCAGCACTGGAACACAGCCCAGCGGTGGCCAGGGGTTGGGGGCCACCGTGCTTGACCATGGGGCAACTCATGGGGGCACGGAGGCGTTAAACCCCAGGCTTGGCCCAGAGGGGTTTTGGGTGCCCAGCCAAGACCCACGCTTTGCCCACAAGCTTCAACATCTCCGGACCCTGGGATAGGCCTCATCTTTAAATGCAGGGGGGTTGTTGTTTATTAGAAGGATGTATGGGTGTTTTTTTCCTTTTTAATTTTGCCTTCTCATGCAGCAGGAGGGTTATCGGTGTCCTGCACGCGGGGTGGTGGGCGCCGCCTGTGCCGTGTCTCGCGTGTGGATTATCACCTCTCTCCGCTCCTGCTGCCATCCCCTCTGCCCCCAGATGCAGTGTCCTGCTGGGTTTGCTTCCAGCGCAGCTTTTTCCACCATCAACTCCGGCTGGAGAAGCCACCAGAGAAATGGAAATGCAAAACGCCGCCGAATCATCCAGTAAAGGGCCGGAGTGGGTCGCAGCGCTTTTCTGGGCGAGCTGCGCCCCTTCGAACGCTGTCGCAACCCAAAGCCTCAAGGTTTTGCCCGGCTGCCCCGACCCACCGGTGCCTCGGCTGGGCCCCACCGGTGGGCAAGAGTCCACGAACTTTGCTCGTGGGTGTAGGCCAGCGCCAGCCGCCTCCTCCTCCTCCGGCTGCTCCCGTAACCGGAACCCGTCACCCCCACGGGGGCAGGACCGGGGATGCTTCGGAGCGGGAATCCCGGGGGCGGCGGGGCGGTGGAAGGGGGGGGGGGCGGACGGCGGCGGACGCCGTCCGCCCCCCCCCCCTTCCACCGCCCCGCCGCCCGCTCTGATTGGCTGCTCCCTCGACGCGGCACCGCTGATTGGCCGTCTGTCAGGGCGTCCGGCGCCGCCGTCCGGCCACCAATAGGCGGGCGGCACCGCCCGTCGCTTCGCCGCCGCCGCCCAATAGGATGGCTCCCTTTCGCCCCCGCCGCGGCGCCCGGCGGCGGACGCAGCCAATGGGTGGGCAGCGGGGAGGCTCGCGCCGCTTTCGCGGCAAAAAGGATTTGGCGCGCAAAGGCGCGCGGGGCCGGCGCGCCCGAACAATACGGCGGCGGGCGCGGAGCCGAGCGGAGCGGAGCGGCCCCGCGCCCGGCATGGGCCGCGCCCCTGCCCGCGCCCTGCCCGCCGCGCCGCCCGCCGCCCCGGCGGCCATGTGAGCTCATGGCGGCGGCGGCGGCGGGCGGCGCGGCGGGGCTGGCGGCGCTGCTGGGCAGCGCTTCCCCGCACCTCCTCATCGTCTCCGCCGCCGAGGAGCCCGCGGGCGGCGGCCACTCCGACACCGACCTCCTGCTCTTCGCCACGCCGCAACCCGCCCGCCCCGGCGCCGCGCCGAGACGGCCCGCGCTGGGCCGCCCGCCGGTAACCACCGGGACCGCGGACGGGGAGGGGGGTGGCGCGGGGGCTGCGGAGCCCGGGACCGTGCGGGCTCTGGTGGGGCCGTGCTGTACACCGGGCTCTGCACCGGGGCCGGGCTCTGCACCGGGGCCGGGCTCTGCACCGGGGCCGGGCTGTGCTGTGCCACGCCGCGCTATGTTGTTCCCTGCCCTGCACCGGGGCCGTGCCCGGCCGTGCCGTGCTCTCCCTGCCGGGCCGTGCCACGCAGCGCACCTGCCGAGCGCGGCCCTTGCCCGGCTGCCGCTCCGGAAGCCGCACGCCCGGGCGCTGGGCCGTGCTTCGCCTCCCCTCCCTGCGCCCTCCTCCTCCCCCCGCTGCTTTGGGGCGCCTCCCGCAGCGTGGCTGGGCCAGGCCCTGCCGTGTCCCCGCTGATGCTTGTGGCAGCCGGGGAGCCGCTCCCGTCAGCCCCTTCCTGCCGGGAGCGGGTGCTTCCATACCCCGCAGCGCTGTGCCCCTGGGGGAAAATCCCTGGAGGGGTCCCTTGGGGCCGCCCTCCGTCGCCAGCACTGTGGGGCCGTGGCAGTGTCTGTCCCTCTGAGGAGCCCCATCCCTTGCAGGTGAAGAGGAAGCTGAACTTGGAGACGGATCACCAGTACATAGCAGAGAGCCTGCCGGTGGGCCGGGGCAAGGCCAGGAACCCCACTAAAGGTACCAGCCCCGCTCCCCCTGCACCCACCCCAAGCCAGCCCAGCCAGGAGCAGGGGGTTCAGCAGCCCCGCTCTGCTGCCTACAGCTTGGGATGTGCCCCCAGGCTTGTCCCTGGCAGCTTCTCCCAATCTGTTTGCGTTGGTTTGGAGAGGCTGTTCCTAGAGCTGGGCTGTTTCTGGCTGCTTGCTCTGCAGCCCCTGCTGCTGTCCCCTAGGCTGGTGGCACAGTTGTCCTGCCCATCTGCTGGGCACTGCACTGGCTCCATCCCTCCCTGTGGGATGGGGCTGTAGCTGCCAGCACAGTAGCTGCTGGTGCAGCATCCCAGGTGGGCTCACCTGGACCCTCCATCATCTATCCCCTGGGCCCTGCCTTGGTGTCACAGCTGAGCTTGTGGTGACAACAGCATGGGTATTGGAGCTCACGCCAGGTCCTACAGCATCCTTCCCACGGAGGACATGGGGAGCTCACCCCATTTACCTGAGAAAGCAGATGGATTTGGGACTGCCAGTCCCAGTCCCTGGTCCATGAGACACCTGTATGCGTGGGGGGATGTTTTGGGGTATCTGTTCCAGTGTTGGGTTTCCCTTGTGGCTAAATCACGGTTGTTCTCGGTGGCTGGCAGGGGCAAAGTCTCCTGGGGAGAAGTCCCGCTATGAAACCTCGCTGAACCTCACCACCAAGCGCTTCCTGGAGCTGCTGAGCCAGTCGCCCGATGGCGTGGTAGACCTCAACTGGGCAGCTGAGGTCCTGAAGGTGCAGAAGAGGCGCATCTACGACATCACCAATGTCCTAGAGGGCATCCAGCTCATCACCAAGAAGTCCAAGAACAACATCCAGTGGCTGTATGTCCCTGGGTCGGGCCTGTGGGGTTGTGACTGGCTGTCCCCTGGGATGGGGGAGCCGCCTGGGCCAGGCTCAGGGTGGAGGGGTAGAGGAGGGTCTTGCTGGGATGAAGAAGCTCAGAGTGTTGTCATCGGAGCATCTGCTTGGGGGTCAAGTGGTGGCTCCCCCTTCATGTGTGCTAGGGCCTCGGGCAAAGGCTGTGCTTGAGCACTGGTGGCTCCTGAGCATCGGTAGCCTGGTGTTGGCTGCCAGTCCCCCCACCTTGGGGTCCCCGAGCCAGCCCGGGGAGCGGGGGGCTGTGTCGAGGCTCCATCAGGAGGGGACCCCAGGGCTGTGCCCTGCTGGGAAATCCTGCAAGGCTGATCCCCTGGGTACAGGCTGGGATTTAGCCTGGTGGAGACAGCGCGTGAGGACAGTCACGGTGTGGGGCAGCAGAAGCTGTGGGATTTGGCTCCTGACAGCCGTGGTGCTCTCCAGGGGCAGCCAGGCCACTGTGGGGGCCCCCGGCCGGCACCGGCTGCTGGAGAAGGAGCTGCGGGAGCTGCAGGCGGCCGAGCGGCAGCTGGACGACCTCATCCAGACGTGCACGGTGCAGCTGCGCCTGCTCACCGAGGACCCCGCCAACCAGCAATATCCTTCAGTGCAGGGCCGGGAGGGGGCTGGCTGGGGTGGGGGGGGGAGTGGTCAAGCCCCGCGGTGAGCCCAGCCACATTGCAGGCAGGGCATTTCACTGCCCGTCCCGCTGCCGCGTGAAAGCATCTTTGTGTCTGCTCCTTGACCTGTCACACCACAGCCTACGTGACCTGCCAGGATCTCCGCAGCATTGTGGACCCAGCGGAGCAAATGGTGATGGTTATCAAAGCCCCCCCAGAGACCCAGCTGCAGGTCTCGGACCCAGCGGAGGTGAGCTGGGGCCACCCTCTGCTCCCCGTGTCTGCACAACCCTCAGCAAAGCTCAGCCCAGGCTCCCTTGGGTACTCTTGCGCCTCCTTGTCTTACCCTTCTCTCCTTTCCCCAGGCTTTCCAGGTCTCTGTTCGAAGCACTCAGGGCCCCATCGATGTCTTCCTCTGCCCTGAGGACAGCTCAGGGGTCTGTAGCCCCGTCAAGAGCCCCTTCAAAGCCCCCCCAGAGGAGTCATCCCCTGGCCATTCGCAGCCCAGAGCCTCCCCGCTCCTGCATCCCGCCCAGGACATGAACATGCCACTGCTGCTCGGAGAGCAAGGTGGGTGTCCAGGACTGGGGCCAGGGGCTGGCGTGGTGGCACAGTGGCCCTGGCCGGGGGCTCTTGCTGTGCCTGCAGCTGTGAGCCCCTCTGCTGTCGGCACAAGCAAGGAGCTGGGGGGATGCTGGAGCACCTCAGCAAGGCAGGGAGGAGGGAAGGCAGGTTCTCCTGCATAACCAAAACCTGCTTTTTGGGGCTTTCTGGCAAGTATTGTGGGATTTACAGCTGCTTCCCATCCCCACAGAGACGCTGCTGCCAGGGACAAGCGCACTGCCCAGCAAGTGCCCGGCAGAGGAGGTGAGCCTCTCGCCATTGGCCTCCATGGATGCCCTCCTGGAGCAGAGCAGGGAGGATTTTTCGGGTTTCTTGGCGGACGAATTCATCAACCTGTCGCCGCCGCAGGCGCAGGATTACCACTTTGGCCTGGAGGAGGGCGAGGGCATCAGCGAGCTCTTTGACTGCGACTTTGGGGACTTCACACCCTTGGACTTCTGAGGCTCTGCCCGGATGCTTGCGGGGGAAGCTGCCAGGCAGGGGGGGCCACCCCAGGCTCCTGCCCTCGCAGGCAGGGCAGGCAGCCCCTCCGCCTGCAGCATCCACAGCTCTTTTCCCCGTCTGTTTTTGCAATATTTTCTTCTTGCCCCTCCAGCCGCCCCCTCAGCCCGGTGGGGGCCTGTGGCATCCCTGGCTCCAGCCTCGCGAGGGGGATGCCAGGGTGGGGGTCCCATCTCGAGGGATCCCCTGTGGGGCCCTGGTCACAGAGGGGGGCTGCCCAGGGCAGAGCCGCTGCCTGCCCCTGCCCCAGGTGCCCGTTACAGAGCTTTAAGCAGTCCTGTGTATAGATTTGATTAATTTATTATTGTCCCCTGGGGACAGTGTTTAATTTCCCGGGGGGGTGGGGGGGGGGCCGTGCAGCAGAGTGGGGGTGCTGAGAGGTTTTGTCACGCTGGGAAGGGGGTGGCAGAGGCGTGGGGGGTGCTGGGTCGGAGCTGATCCCCCCTGTGTGGGGGGCTGCCCGCAGCCCAGCCGAGTGTGGGGTATTTATTTATTATTTATGGCGTGTGGGAGCTCTCCTGGGACACGGAGGGGCAGGAGGGAGTGGGGGGACGGTGCTGGCGGCAGGGGACACGGGGGAACTTGCAGGTCCCGGCTTTGCTCGCAGGCAAAATGGGGCTGCTGGCGAGGCCACCACGGTGGCAGGTGGCTGCGGGAGGGGGACAGGGCTGGATGGGGCTGGCGGCCCCGGGACCGTGTGCATGTCCCCTCAGAGGGACACAGAGGTGTCCCGGGGTGGGGGGTGCATCTCTGCAGGTGAGGACCCAACACTGTCTCCAGGCTTTTCTTCCCCTCCCTGCACAGCTGTTCAGCCTTCGGCTCCGTCTCCCCCTCTGGCCCACTGGGGCTGGGAGCAGCAGGGGGGAGGAGAAGGGGGGGTCCCGGGCCCCCCCCCCGACCCGGGAGCTGGGCTGGAGACGCACTTTCACTTTTACTGCCTTTTAACAAGCTTGTGTTCCTCTGAGCTTTGTGTTTAATAAAGGTTTCTACTGACTCTGGCCTTTGGTGCCGGTGGCTGGGGGCATTAAGGGGTGGTGGGGACCCAACCTGAGAAACCAAGGGGGTTTGGGTTATTTTGTGGGTTTTTGGTTGGGTTTTTGTTTCTTCCATTTTGAACTTGAAATGCACGAGCCAGAATGTCACTGCCTCCTGGGCTTGCAGGAAGTGCTTTAGTGCTTTCATCCTTGGGGGGAGGGGGGGTTCCACCCCTGCTCCTGCAGCTCCATGTGTTCCCATGAGTGGGGTGGGAGATGGGGCTGATCCTGCCCCCCTCTGCTCATCCAAAGAGGCCATGCCCCAGGAGGATGGGGCTGGATGGGGATCGTTTGTCCTTTCAGCAGCCCCTGTCCCCTCTCAGCTCCTCTCCTGCCCGCCCTCCTCCCCTGCGTTCCCCCTGGTTTTGGGTCAGTGTTCGCACGGGGGTGCCCGCTGCTGTAGCTCCCGTGCAGGGAGGAGGAAGGCGGTGTGGGGCCCCTATGGAACAAGTCCATGCATCCACTGCACTGGCACGCTCCCAGTGGCTTCCCAGCTTCCCCCGTTTGCCCCAGCACCTCTTGGTCCTGCCTGAACGCAGCTGCCTGCACCAGTTCATGGCCCAAAGTTTAAGATCCCTGTGTCCCTGCTCACTGGTTTCCCAAGCAAGCAGCAGCCCCAATCCTGGGTGCCCCGAGCCCCCCTGTGGCACACCATCCCCTTCCCAGGGAGGGATGCTTGGAGACTGCAGGGCCCCCCTGGCAGCCTGGAGTGGGTCTGGGGGGGCCATGGCCCCCGCCCCGGTGGCAGGCAGGGATGTCCCACTTCCCATCTTTGTGTGCTTGTTCCCCTCCTCTTTCTGCTCTGCCTCCTGCCTGTTTCTCCTTTAAACAGCCTGATAAATATTTCACCCCGGACCAGGTTGTGTAAGCTCACCCTGCTCCTGCGCTGGCTTTTGCAGGGAAGGGGAGCCGGGGTCCAGGCTGGGCTGCCAGCGGGTGCTGGGGGGCACGGGGAGCCCATCGCCACCGCCTGGCCTCCCACCGCTGCCCCAGTGTGATCCCCAGCTCACTGTGCTGCCTTGGGGTAGCTCGTCTTGTGGGACATGCGTGGGTGGCCGTGGGCCGTGGTAAGGGTGGGAAACCCCACACCCCAGCCCCATCCATGGGGCCAGCTCCCCGCAGCATCCCCGCTCCCAGCCCCTCTTCCCGCAGCCCCCTGGGGCTGGCCAGGGCTCGGGAGCAGGGCCAGCCAGGGCCTTGGTGAGGAGGGCAGCATGCCGTGCCGTGCCAAAACGCAGTGGCCAGGAGGGCAATCGCACAGGGAGCCCATCTGTGCTGGCATGGGGTGAGCCGGTGGCTCGCTGTCACACCTTTGCCCCATCAAATGGGGCCTTTTCAGGCAATTAAAGTGAAAGAGCTCTCCTGCTGCTCCAGTCCATGGGGGTCCTGCTCCACAGAGCAGGGGCAGAAGGACGGGGACACCAGGGTGGGTGGGCATGGCCCCCGGTCCCCCGCCGGCTGCATCCTTCTTCCCAAGGTTGACCTTTGTCGCCTGAGGTGATGCTGGTGCTGAAGCTTTGCTGGTTTCCTGTGGGGTGCCCAGCCCAGCCATACACCAACATCCCCATCCTCACACGTGGCAGGATCTGGCCCTCCTCCTCTCCCCCTTTTCATTTCGTTCTCGTGGAGGGTGATGGTGATCTGCAGTGCTGCCCAAAGGGGTGAGATCCCAGTGAGGGGAAAGCAGCCATTGGCTTCCATGGGAGCCAGCAGGCGCAGGGAGAGGGGAGAGGACTCAGGCCAGCATCCCAGTCTCTGCAGAGCCATTCCCAACAGCGAGCGAACCCCAGCAGCAGCACAACTTTTCCCTTTTCCTCTGAGCGAAGGTGAACCTCCCTGATGGCATTCACCACCACATTCCCCTAATAGGGAACCTCATAGGATGATGAGCCCTTGGGACTCCTGGTCCCCATGAAAGCAGAGCCCCAGCAGGGAGGCGACTGTGTCCCTGCTGCGGCAGTGCAGCCCATCTCCTGGGGGACGTGTCGGCAGCTCCACGTGAGCCAGAGCACCACAGAAATAACCACTCTGCCTCCCAGGGATGATTCACGATGCAGCTGAAGGGCTTCCCTCCTGCTATTTCGACTCGCTGGAGGCAGAGCTGATGATAGCTCGTGCAGGGGCTCTTGTTTCTGAAGAGCACATGGCAGCTTTGGGAAGTGGCCGTGGGTGCTGCCTCGTTTTATGAGCTCTCTGCGCCATGGATGCTTTTCTTTGTTGGGCGAAGCAGACACAGTGTGGCTCAATGGGCACCCTGCACGCATTCTGTGTGTCCCATGGGTCCTTGGCCCCTGTTTGCTCCCACCTCCCGTTCCCCGGCAGTAACCCTGGGGGTGCCCGGTGCCGTCAGGCTGCAGCAGCGGCTCCATTGGCACCGGCAAACGCTGCAGCAGGCGGGGAGCGCTGAGCTGTGCCGGATGCTGACATGATGCTGAGCCCAGGCGGTCGTGGGGGTCTCCTGTCCCCATGCTGCAAGGTTTGGACTCACAGGAGTCAGGAGAGCCCAACGGTGGGATGAGCTCTGGGCCAGGCTGGCAGCGGCTGGGGGACAGCATTAGGTGCTGACACAGCATAAAGTTTGCCAGAATTTATACCTTTAATCCAATCCCCCTTGGAGGGTCTGGGCAGGTTTTGGGGTCTCTGTAGGCCCTGCTGGTACCTCTGTCGTAGCCATGGTGCTGTGCCCCTGCCAGCACCACTTTGCCTTGCTTATGCATCCCGCCCCATGCTTCAGTAGTGCCACTTCCAAAACCCACTTGTGTTTCTTCCCCAAGGAGATACGGCAGGGAGGTGAAGTGCAGCATCGCTTATTCACGAGACGCCAGTGGGCAGGTGCTTCATTTAATTCCTGCCTGGTTGTGGCCCTGTGCCTCCCTATCGGGGGAGCAGAGCAGAGCCCTGGTGTCCCTCCACAGCCAGGGATGAGGCCGTGTCCCTCTTCCCTGCTGGTGGCTTTCGGGGTGCGCTTTGGAAGTGCCTGTGGAAGGAGCTGGGGCCACCCACTGCCTCCAGCAGTTTTGCCATGGACTTTGCCCTCACTTCCCAGCTGCTCCTTCCCACATTGCAGCTCATGCTGACCCCGAGGCGTCCCCATAGGGACTGAGCACAGATTTTAGCAATATGGGAGTGTGGGAAGCCCCCTCCCCAGGGCTTTGCTTTGATCCACAGCAGAACCCCACCATCGCCCGAGCCCCTTCCCATGCTCCCTAGCAAGGTGATCCCCTGTCCCTGCTGCCATGGGGCCTCCCCTGCCTGTTTCTCTAGTGCCTGTCTCTGTTTTAGTTCAATTTGTTGATGGCCATGCTTGACAGCTCCAGCTCTTGGGCCTCTTTCTGTCCCCCCCAGGGGCAGGGGACAGCCCCATGCTGCATGGGCTGGGTGCAGGGGGTCCGCAGAGCCCTGCATACCCCCACCAGGTCCCAGCTGCACTTTTCTGCCTCTTTTCCCTTGCACACACACGGAGCAGCTGGGAGATGATAAAAATAAATGTGATGCATCCTTGCAAGTGCTCCGGGCTCAGCTCGCAGCCGGTTGTCCCTGGGGGAAGAGGAGGAGAGCGAGCGAACTACACGTGTGGCGGCTCGGTCACGTTGGGCTGGGGAAGTGTCTGGGTTTTGAGAGCTGGGTTAAGGGAAGCCGAGCTCAGCAAAATGGGTTGGCCTCGAGAGGTCCATGTGCAGGGAGAGGTGGTGCAGATGGAGGCAAGCCCAGCTGGGATTTTGCATCCAGACAAAGCAGTTGCACACCCCTTTTTCTAAGTAAAATTCCGGATGCTCTGAGAGGGACAGGAAGAAGCCCAGCACCCCAAGAAATCACCGCACCACGTGTACCCCAGGAGCAGTGTGAAGCTCTGCCCATGGCCAAACTTGGGCCACCCCAGGGCCAACTGGGACAACCAGGGCTACCCCAGGGCCAACAGTGACCATATTGAGACCACCCATGGCCAAACTGGGACCAACTGGGACAACCAGGGCTACCCCAGGGCCAACAGTGACCATATTGAGACCACCCATGGCCAAACTGGGACCAACTGGGGCAACCAGGGCTACCGTGGGGCCAACAGCAACTGCACTGGGACCACCCATGGCCACACTGGGGCAATCAGGGCTACCCTGGAGTCAACAGCAATTGCACTGGCACCACCCATGGCCACACTGGGGCAATCAGGGCTACCCTGGAGTCAACAGCAACCACACTGAGAGCACCCATGGCCACACTGGGAGCACCCATGGCCATACTGGGACCAACTGGGGCAACCAGGGCTACCGTGGGGCCAACAGCAAGCATACTGATACCACCTACAGCCAAACTGGGACCATCTGGGGCCACACTGGGGCAATCAGGGCTACCCTGGAGTCAACAGCAATCACACTGGGACCACCCATGGCCAAACTGGGACCAACTGGGGCAACCAGGGATGGTCACACCACCCAGGGCCGCACCGGGGCCACCGTGGGCTGCATTGAAGTCAACTGGGAGCACAGCGGGGCCAACTGGACCCAGGCCGGGGTAACCCCACAGCCAAATGGGCCCCGGGGACCGGCGGCCGCCACCACCCCGCCTCCCTCACGGCGCCGCTCCGCCCCTCTCCCCTCCGCCAACCACAGGCACGGCCCTGGCTGCCAATCACCAGCCACGGCCAACCGGATCGCCGCGGGGGCGGGCCTTCAACGGAGGCAAAGTTGCCTGGCGGCTGCGGAGCCGCTCGGGTGAGTCCAGCTCTGTGCTGCGCGCCCTACGGTAGCGTACTGTGGGGCACCGCAGCGCGCCCTACGGCACCGCACCCTACGGCACCGCAGCGCGCCCTAGGGCAGCGTACATCGGGGTACCGCACCCTACGGCACCGCAGCGCGCCCTACGGCACCGCACCCTACGGCACCGCACCCGAGGGTAGCGCAGCGCAGCGCCCGCGCCCGGCGGGGCCATGATGGCGTGCGCCGAGCTGCTGGCCGTGTGCCTCCTGTCAGCCGACCGCGGCCCCGCGCCCCGCCGCCAGCCGCTCCCCATCTTCCACGACGTGAGTACCGCGGGGCGGGCCCCCGGCGATCCCCTGCCCCACCGCCGGGGCTGGCGCGGGCCGGGCGGGCCGCCGTGCCCCCTGGCAGGGAGCCGCGGCGGGGCTGCACAGGTAGGCGTCCGGGTGAGGCCCTTTCCCGCCAGCCCCGGCTGAGGAACCAAACCCAAGGGACAAGCGAGTGGGCCCTGCTGCCGCTCTAGGCCTGAAGCTGTGAATCAAGGCGTGGGTCGTGATGTCTTCAGTAATTCTCGGTGTTATGTCTTTTTCCTGAATGACGGGCCTCTGGGTGGCTAGAAATAGCCCACTGCTTATCAAGAGCTGGCTGTCGTGACTCCTGGAGCAGGAGCTGTGTGTGTCTGGCAGGAAAGCTGCACAAGGCACTGTGTAGCTGTTAAAAGCCGTGGGATCCCGCAGGCAGAGTGTGTCGGTTGCCCCCTGCAGCCCCCGTCCCTGCCTGCTCTTAATGTGCCAGGAGTTGTGGAGGAAGATGCTCTTTGTGCGGGTTGGAGGTCAGCCGGGCATCCTGGTGCTGTGGGTGGCTTGGGGGAGTTGGAGATGCAGGCAGTGGCCGTCTTCGTTTTCACAAGATGGGTCCTGGCACAGTGCCTCCCATCACACCGCCTCCCCTCAAGCCCTGTGGCAAGGGTGCTCCTGTTGAGTGGGAGCTGTGTGCCCTGGGCTGGGGCTCGGGGGGCGGCAGCAGCTCTCCCCCCATGGCACCCAGCAGGGTGGGCAGGCGGCTGCATGCCTGGCCATCTTCCAGGGCAAGCAGCACAGCCTGAGTGAGAGCCCACCTCTGCTGTTGGAGCACATCAGAGGTGTGCAACCCACCTGCTCCTGGCTTTCCTGAGCTGCAGGCTGCCTGGGCCGGTTGGGCAGCGTCCAAATCTCCCTGGTGGGTCACCAGCCCTTGCATTCCCCTGTGTCTGGCACCACTGGAGTCTAAGTCACCCTGTGGAGCCAAGGAGACATGGGAGTGGAAGTCCTGCCACTGCCCTGCTGCAGGGGCTGGGGGGGAGAAAGCAAGCGAGGGTTAAGGGCAAGGGTTGGTGTGGTGCCCAGCACCTGAACAGCCCAGGATGGTGCCAGCTGTCATCTCTGTCTTGTCCTGGTCCGGGTGGTGCCACCCGCCGTGTCCCAGTTCATCCCAGAGGAGAGGAGCAGGAGATCTCAGGCAGCACTTTGAGAAGGTGAATGCCATGCCTGGTCCAGTCCTCCATCTGGGAGCCCTCCTGGCGCCGCCAGGAAGCAGCTGGAAAGCACAGCTCCCTTGGCCACTGTGGTGCTCACAGCTTCCAGCGGAGGGTAAGGGTCTCTCTTACCACTGTGGGGGGATTTCAGACTGCAGGGCTCTCCAGCCAGCATCATTAACCGCACTAATTACTTGGCTGATGGAAGATGGGCTGGAGGGGGGTTGGTGGTGACAGCTGTGTTCCAGCTCAGCTCCTCCCTGCACTTGAGTCCCACATCTATCCCTCAGGGCGTCATTAAGGCAATTAAAATGGGAAGTGTTAACAGCGCTAGGGGCTGCTTTCTGGGTTCTGGCGGCTTTCCCTTCCTCTTCCCGGTGGCTTCCTTTGCTCCTGCCTCAGCTCTGGAGCTTGGCAGGGTGTGTTTAATATCTCTGCTTTTGGGTCTGGGCAGTTGGCTGGTCTCTAGCTGCCCCCCTGCTTGTCAGGGCGAGCTGCCTCCAGCCACAGCAGGGTAGGATCCCGGCCTGCCACTCGGGCAGCGGGAAGGCAGGGCTGCCCACACAGATCCCTGGTGGCAGCCAGTGCTTCCCCTGGGACCGGAGCCGCCTTGTCCCTGCCTGCAGCTTGCCTGCCTTCGGGAGAGGTGAGGAGGAGGGCTTTGCCTGCGATGCTTCGCTGCAGGCGCAGTACGAACTGCAGTGCTGCCATCGCAGTTGTTTCTCAGTGCAGACATCTCAAACCTCTGGGAGCTTCGTCCCCCAGGCTGGTGCTCGGGGCTTGCTTATTCCCCTCTTGCTGTATGAGAGGTTCAGAAAAGCCACTCGGACAGCCCGCTGTTTGCCACCGGTGCGTGGCCACAGCCTGCATTAGCCTGTGGTGGGTCAATGAGCACGGTGTCCTCAGGGCAGCTGTCCCCTCCCCAACAGACGGCGTGTCCCTAGCTGCGTGTCCAGCAGCCGCGGTTGCTTCCAGCCCCGTGGGCAGGGAGAAGCCCTATAATGTCCCTCCTTCCTGGGGTGTGGGGGGTTCATCCCCACATAAATGCCGGTTCAGTGCTTCCACCATTGGTCTCAGCGTGTCTGCTGCTGCAGGCACCAAGCAAGGCTGCAGCCGCTTGGATGCAAGCCCAGGAGTCAGAGGCTAAGGGAAATGACCCTCTCAGCGGTGTGCCTGTGTTTTTGAGACTGCCAGCCCTCCCAGTGCAAGCGAGGGATTCCCTGTAGGGCCTCTTCAGCAGCCAACGCAGACCTGATCCCATTCCCAGCCTGGCTTTGCATCACTTTTCCCTGGCTTTGTCCCAGGGCTGCTGTCCGCACCGGGCTCTTGCACCATGAGCAGTGCTTACCTGATGTTGCCGTAAGCATGCCTGCACCCCGGGGGGGATGGGGGTTGCCTCATGGAGCATGGAAACAGCTCTGCTTGGCTGGAGTTGGATCCTGCCTTACATGCAGGAGCCATCGGTGTTTTCTGGTGCATGCAGCACTTGCCAAGGCACCCCTCTGCAGCCGGGGTCGGCCGAGGACAGGCTTGCTGGAGGCAGCAAGGAGCCTCGCCGTCCCTGGGGGACGTGGAGCAAATGTGGCCTCACCTCGCAGGGCCCTTTCAGCTCTGCTGCTTGCGCCACATTTATTTATTTTGAGCTTCAGGCAGCTGTCTTGTGTGCACTGCAAGGGCTTTTCTAATGCACCATGGGAGCAGAGGATCCCGTGCGTAGGGAGAAGTGTCAGCTCTGTTTGCTGAGGTTTATGCTGAATCCAGGATAGGCTCACCCCAGATTAGAGACCTTCTCAGCCCCATGGGATCTGCCCCAAAATTGGGCTGTCCCTCTTACCCTGCTGAGCAGGGCCAGCCTGGGAGAGAGAAATGTTTGACCTCACTTGAATCTGCATTTCTTAAGTTCCTGGGTGACACTCAACTGCCCTTGGGATGAGCTAGCTGGCCTCAGTGACATTTGGAGTCATAGAGGTGTCATTGCATGAGCCACGTATCTCTCTGATGACAGAGCTTAAGCTTTTGCCTTGATGGAAAGTGCCATGCCTGAGGCAGGGATGTGGCAGGGTGGCAGAGGGACCCACTGGTGCTGCCCCTGCAGCCAGGGAGCCCTGGCATGCGTAACCCTGGAGCCATGAGACCCCTGCTGCGCAAGCAAACCCTTTAGCCTGGAGAAAGTTTTGCTTTAAAACCCAGATACATCCCCAGCATGTGAGAGCTGTGGGTTCCTGTCTCAGCTGGTAGAGGTGAAGTTCCAAAGTGAGTCCTATGGGGCATTCAGAGAGCGCCTGCCCTGCTTCCTTGCAAGGGAAGCAGCCTGGCCGGCTGGAAGCCTGCATCCCGGAGGGACCGTTTTCTAACTCTGGTTGGTTCAGGGTAGCCTCTGTTCCCTGCAGCGGCTCAGGTTGGGAGGAGCTTGCCTTGTTCAGAAGAGCATCCTCCAAGGTGTCCCTGCTCCTGGTTTCAGTCATGGGGAACGACCAGGGAACTCCCTGCTGGGACCAGCATTAGAAAAGCCTCTGCCCCAGTTGCAAGCCAACGGCTTCCTCAGGAGCAAGCAGCGGAGGTTTCTCTGGGCAGCTGTTTCTTTACCTCAGAGCACTTTTTCAGGGACATTTCAGTGGCTTGATGCGGGCTTGTGCCCTCAAAACGCACAGCAAAGCTGTGGGTGAGCAGTGCAAAAAGGACCTGGGGGCGGAGGGGGCAGTCAGCAGCAATGTGTCTTCCTGTGGCAGGGAGCAGAGCTGGTCCGGGGCTGGTTTTATCAGCGGTCTTTGCTTTGCAGGTGCATGGAAAAGAATATAACAAAGTCTGCTTTCCCCTTTTCCTGCCCTTTTTCATTCCTTCAGACCTTCAGATTTCTTCGTCCACCAGGTTGATTAAAAAGGAAGATTAGAAAGAAGTTGCCGCACACAGAGCTTTCTGTCGTTGGCTCCATTAGGATGTGCTGGCCAAAACCTCGGTCTGTTCAGTCTGGCAAGATGTTCCCAGGCTTCAGAAATGATGCTGTTCATCACCGGAGTCAGCCCTAGACCTCCTGATAATTATTGGTGACAGGGGAGCCAGGCAGGGATAAGAAACCCCGGCTTTCTCCTGGGCCGCAGGCAGAAGCCTCATGGTTGGGAACCTGTGTTGAGATCCTGAATTGGAGCAGCTCTCCAACTGTGCTCTGTGACAGAATTAGTTACAGATTAATTAATTCATTAATTATTAATTACAGTGTGTGTGCATGTCAAGGTGTCACAGGAAGGATTGTTGTGAAGGGTGGTTACAAAGTGCAGGACAAGAGCTGCTCCTCGGTGCAGACGGTTGAAGTGTCAGCGGTGATGTACAAAGTGCTCCCATTATGGAGTGGTTTTATGCTTAATGTTCTTTCATTTAAAGGGTCTGAAAAATTAAACACTTTCCATCACAAGGGTGTGGTGAAGCCCTTTCTACTTCGTCTCCCTCTGTGTTCTCCAAAAGATGTTCGTTGTGAGTGCTGGGCTTGCTCAGGCGGCAGTGGCTGGGCCAAGAGCTTTGCACCTTGGAGGCGAGAAATGGTTTTAATTGTTTGCAAAGGGGAATTTCCCCAGAGCAGCCTTGACAGCCCTGGCAGCAGGGGCTTCTCCGCAGCTCCCCAGGCTCCGGGAGGTGGTTTTCCCATGGTGGCAGTGCTGGGCGCTGCCTGGCTTGCCGTTCAGCTGCGCTGCTCTCCCTGCTGCCTCACGAAACCCTGTTGTATTTTCTCTTGCAGATTTTCCGACGAGCCGACAAGAACGGTGAGTGCGTTGTTCCTGCTGCTGCCTCCCCCTCCCTGCCTGGGTCTGGGCAAAGCAGTGCAGCCTGTTCCTGCTGGGAGGTTTGGCTGAAAGAGTGAAGGAGGACAAGGGCAAGCAGCTCTCTGGCTGCAAGAAAAATGCTTTTCTGCTTCGCCTGGAGGAAAAGGCACTGGAGCAAAGGGCCTGACCAGGGGCTGTGGCAGTGGGCTCCCCCAATTCACCGTCCGTGTACCACGCAGGACAGAGCCCCTTCCAAGCCCTGCTCCTGCCTGCATGCACACGATCTCTCCTCTGTGCTGCTAGCAGTGAGAAGGGAAGGCAAAAACAAGCTGTGCAGGCAGCCCCGGGGCCGTCAGGCTTCTGCTCCGTCCTTTGCAGGGTTGATTCAGTCTCTGCACTCAGTCCAGGGTTTTACAGGTGCCCCCCACCCCCGTTCCTGTATGCCCACTGGAGCCCCTGGCATTTGAGAGTTAGGTTATGCTACCCATTTTTTTATCTGGCACTCATAAACCAAGAAGTCCAAAATCACAAGTTGTTTCTCTGAGCATTCCCACCCCCTCTTGGGCTCTCCTCCTTCACAGTAGCTTGCAGGCTCCAGGAGCAACTTTTGTTGCAGATCAAAATGCAGCCCAGGAGCTGAAGTCCTCCACGGAGAGGAGGGAAAAAGCTCTTGGGTCAATGGAGAGATTTTCTTTCCATATCAACCTGATGCTGTCCTCACTGTGCTCTTTGTAATGGACTCTGCTTGGACAGTGAGCTTGGACAGTCGTTTAAGTACGGAGTGTCTGCATGTGTTTCTGAAAATGTTGCAGTGGGGTCATTTGGAAGGGCCTGAAATTCCCACCTGAAATTCCAGCAGCAGTGGCCCCGCTTGCCAGCACTCCTGGGTTTTTGATGGGGGCTGGTGGGACAGGCTTTCAATGAGATATCTGCTCTAATTATCATGCACAACACGCCCAGTCGTCCCACGCTCCTGGTAGAGAGGCTGCTGGGAGGATCGCTGGGGCCTGCATACTTCTTTCTGCAGATATATAATTATTCTTCCCTTTTATTTAAATGCAGATGATGGGAAGCTGTCATTTGAGGAGTTCAAGAACTATTTCGCTGATGGGATCCTGAGCTCTGAGGAGCTGTGGGAGTTGTTCAGTGGCATTGACAGGCGTCATTCAGAGTAAGTACCGTGGTGGCACAGAGGAGAGGAGATGAAGGAGAATATAAAACTGCTTAACTGGAGATGGAGGACATTTGGAGGCGGGTGCGATAAATAGTCAGGGTGAGATAAACCTCCCTCTTGTAACACGCAGATGTTAAAACCCATTGAACACCAGCTATGAACACTGGTGATGAGAGAAGCCAGACATTTTGAGAACAGTCATTATCAGATTTACTGTAGTTCCGTAAAAGTAAGCATCCATTTAAAATTACATTATGTTAGTTTGAAAAATGTATTCCAGAAATATACAGCTCTATAGAGCAGGTTGTGCGTCTACAGGAGGAGCATGTGTGGACGATGATCCCTGCTGACACAGGGAGCTGCTTTGCACTTACGTAAGAGCTGCTTTCCACCAGAAGTGGGCCTTACGAGTGTTAACTGTGAATTTAGGCCAGCTACTTTTAAAAAAAGAAAACCCCAAAGAACAGGAGAAGTAATGGCATTTAGCCCTGGTCTCCTCTTGACTGGTGCTATCTGGAGGAGTCTGTTGGGCTCGGCAGGATTTCTCATCCCAGTCTTTCAGATATCAGCGTGGCCTTGCTGGGGTCCCTCTGCCCTGCTGGCCGCTGTGAATGAGCATGTTTTGGCACTGGGAGAACCTGGCCATTGATAAGTTGCATACCTGGGGGCTGCCTGTTCAAACGGAGGGCTGCTGCTGGGGGAGAAGGTGGCTGCAGCTTCCACCCAGTCTTGGATGGTGGGTTCAGCTCTGGCTCGTGCCACTTCCCTGACACCTCAGGAAGCCTCTCCTGCACACCCTTGCCCAGGTCAGGGTCTGAGCAGGTCCCCGCCAGGGAGAGGTAACTCGGAGCAGCTGTAGCTGCACATGCTGATCCTAGGGCTTTCCCATGCCACACTGAGATGCCGACAGCCACCGAATGCCACTGAGCCACTGACAGCGGATACCCAGCGGTCCCTGGCTGCAAGTCCCCATATCACCCACCCAGGACTGGGGGAGTGAAGGTGACTGACTGCTGCTGAGCGCTGGGGTGGTGGGTTTAGCTGATGCTCCCACTTTAGTGGTGGGGCAGAGAAGTGGGCTGGTGTGTGCAGCCCTGGTGCTGCTTTCTTTTAAACCTGGCTGCCCGTTGCTGCCAGTCCTGCCAGTTGGGCTTGTTGGGTGTGGGCAGCAGGAGGTGTCTCCTGAAAATTCCTCTATCTCTTTGAGTTGTGATCCCAGGGAGTTAGCAGTGAGCCCTTTCCTTTCCTCTGCAAATGCTCCTTTCCTCTCGCTCCATTTTGGGGTGACCTTGAAGTCACCCCCCATACAATACCACTGGAAAACATGGATTGCAGCAAAGCAGAGAGTTTTAACCATGCGCTTAACTGAACAGTGAAGTTCTCCTGGTTTACCATTGCTTTCAGGTCAGGCTTCTTCTGCCTGTCCAGAGCAGATAACCAGAACTGACCGAAGGGCCCTGTGCGAGCGGGCTGTCTCTGAGGACCATGCACGACCCTGGCTGCAGCGGTGCTCTCTATAACTCATTACCCATAATGACAGTGTGGTAGCTATGACAACGTGGCAGTTGCGGCATTGAGCTGGTGACATCTATTAGCAGGGCATGATCATTGAGTCTTTGATCTCTTTCTGCCATGAAGAGCAGAAGGGACCCTGCGGACAGAGCTGGTTTCCAAATTCTGGCGTTCAGTGACTTCAGGCAAATGTAGGAGACGATGTCCCTCCAGCCCTGCGAGGATGCCCTTGTTTCTGCAAGAGCAGAAGGGAAAGTCCAGCCCTGAAGCCATTGCAGGTGTAGTTCTTGTTTCTGTCCCTGGCTGGGATGTGGTCCATGTGCAGGGTCAGTGCACGGGACAGCTTCAGTGTGAGCAGGCGGGAGCGGGACGGGACGTGGGAGGTGGCAGCAGGGAACTGTATGTGATTTTTTTCAGCTTCATCTCCAGCTTGTGGAGGAGGAGGAGGAGGTGGGACCTCCCAGAGAGGAAGCCTGGCCCTCAGTTTATTGTCTGGTAAGAGGCATCCTGCCCTCTGCAAACAACGTGGGGCAGCGTTGTGTCTGCCAGAGTGCTCTAATCCTGACCCAGAGCTGCCTTCGTACTGGGATGAGGAACTTGGAGAGACAGGCCTGCCCCCAGGGAGGCACACCCCTGTCTGTCCCCAGGAGCTGCCCGCTTGCCCACTGCACAGTGGCAGGTAACAGAAATTGAGCAGTGTTCTGTGCACTGGGCCTCGTAGAGGTCTCTGTGGCTCTGTGTGTAGAGCTGGGCTTTCTGGCATTTGCTTTTGGGGTGTGCAGGGGGACTTGCTCCTTTGTGCAACCTCTGGGGAATTGTAAGGGCTGTGCTGGTGCCCCTGCTGTCCCCTCAACGGCAGGGCTGGACAACCCCTCTCCTTTGGGCTGCCTGCTTGCCTTGCGCTTGCAGGAGCTTAATATTTTTGAGGAGCTGGCTCAAATTGCTTCCAGATTCAAGAGTTATTACCTGAGGTAATACTCAAAGTATTACAAAGCTGGAAAGCAACTACAAGCTCTACAAACATACCCGGCATGCTTCTTTCATGTTCTGTAGCTTTTCTGATGATGGGAAAGTTTTTCAGCCTTAATCCAGTGGCTGGATTTGACCACAAGGGTGCTGTGTTCACCAGATATAGGCTGAAACTTGTGTTTCTTTGTCAGTGCCAGCCTGACCCAAGGGGAGACAGTAACAGGGACCTTTATACCCCGGCATTCTGCGTGTACAGGGAATGGAGCGCTGCTGAGACATGTCCTGACCCTTGCCCATCAGTGCGGACCTGCAGCTGCTCCCCTGGGTCCCAAAGCTGACATCTGGGAAGATGAATATTTCAGAGGTCTCGTGCATGGCTTGTTCTCCTTCCAGAGAGCCCATGGCACCACGCTCTTCTTTTCTCCCTGCCCCATCCGATCTTTGCTCTACCTCCCATCCACCCGGTGCTCAGGTGGGACACCATGGCCTGTGCCTCAGGCACCTCTGTTGGATTTGATTCAGATTTTACATTTCCCACAAGGCTTTTTTTTGTTCTGCATTTCTGAAAATTGTTCTGTTTGGGCTTTAAAGTATTTCCTTGCTTTAATTCTTTGATATTTAAAAAATGATGGTGAAACCAATTTCAACTCTTGATTGCAATTTGGTCCAACAGCTAGGTCCACCGTTTTGTTTAGCTTGTCAGAAAGCTCCATGCCAGCTCTGGCACTGGTGCAGAACAGAAGGATTCATCCTCCTGAAAAAGTGCATTTTCATCCACTGAAATGTCTGAGTGAGAAGGGACAAATGTTTTTGAAGGGGTGTAAAAGCTCCATTGCTGCAGAAGTGTCCTGGGAGACACTCAATGTGGTTTGCTCTCTGAGCAGCTCTGTGTCCGCCTGCGGCCCAGCCAGGTGGGATGGCAGCAGATCCCGGGCTCTCAGGGGGACAGCTTAATGGAGAGTTGGTTACAAAGGGCATTGGACTGAACGTTGTAGCGTTGCATAGGTTGCATGCCTACTGCTCTTTGCAGGGGACTCTGAAACCTGCCCAGGGAAGTGTCACGTCAACCTCGTGCGTCTCTCTGACCTGCATCTGAAAATTTAGAACAATAAGGTCTGGCAAATCCTTCTTTGCATGAAAGCGGTCAGATGGTGGTGGCAGGAATTGAGTACGGACTGCCCAGAGCCTGTGTTTCCAACCTTGAGCCACAAGTGAAAGAGGTGGGAGTGCTGACCTGGTGTTTTTTTAAAAACTCTTGGTGGAAATAGCCTCAAGCCTCTGGTTCTGTGGAAGAAGGCGCTTGTGTGAACTTCCCTCCCCTCTCTTTAGTCTCTTTAGAGACTCAGAGCTGCAGTGTCTGACAGTATCTGAATGACAGAGTTACTGAAATGCTCTGGGTCACCCTGGAAAGGTTTGGAAACCAGATCTGTGATCTGCAGCAGAGGTTCCCAACATGACAAATGATAAAAATAAAAAAAATCCCATCTGCTTTGCTGAAGCTGATTGCTGTTTTCTTGCATAAATTCCAGGCGCATTCTGACAAATTCCCAACAGCATAATGATGACAAGATCCTTCATCATCAGTTCAAGCTTAATTACAGTTAATCAGTGGTTTGAGCACAGTCAAAATGCAGCTATTTGGGAATGTGGAGAGTCTCAGGATGAGTGCTTTGGAGGCGGAGGATGGCTCTTCTCTTGGAGTGGGAGAGGGGATGGCAGAGAGAGGAGTGGAGCAAAACCTGCTGCCCCGTTGCAGCCCTGCAAAATGGGTCAGGATTTGACATGCAGTTTCTTTACATGAGCTCCTCCTAGTTTCTGGTGTGAAGTAGCTTCTGGTAGCATGAAAATGGCACCATTGCTCCTGCAATTTGCTTGCTGTGCTCTGTCCTGCCCCTAACTGTGCCCTGGGAGCTGCCGCAGGATGCAGAACATGGGAAGAGGTGGCCATGCAGGGTTGCTGACAGACCAGGCTGCGCTGGGAAAGGGAGCAGATCATCCACTGGACAACTCCCAGAGGGCTGATTTTTTTGCCACAAGATCTCGGTGATTGGTTCAGTGTTTAACTGTTCAGTGTTTTAGTGATTGATTAGTTAATGTTTGTTTTTAAGTGGCAAACAGTCAAGATAGAAAGAGTTATTAATCATCTCTGGCATCTCCTTAAAAGCCAGAGGGTTGGTGTTGATGATGGCTCTTTGTCACATGGACACCTGATTGCTAGAGCTGAGTTTGGGAACTAGGCAGTGGGTTGAGCTGGTGGCCCCTTCTTCTTCCTGGTGAAACCAGTCTCAGGCCCAGGTTCTCACTGGGGACAGATGCAAATGCCTGGGTAATGTATGCATTAGGTATTTCACTGTGTATTTTGTTATCTCGTGTCCTTATCCCCTCTTGTGGGAATTTTACCCATCTCTTGGATGGGAACCAGTGGCTGCAGGTATTGCTCTGGGGCACGGGTCTAACAAGCAGTGCTGCGGATGCTGTGGTGCCAAGTCTTTTGTGGCAGTGCAGCAGCAGTGGCTCTGCAGGCTCCAGGCAGCTTTCAGAAATAAGTGGAAAAAATAAGAAGGAGCAAGACGTTTTTCCGATTTAAATTTCTGCTTCAAACCCCAGTCAGTCTATCTAGCAGAGCTGTGGTCGGATGCATGGAGCTGCTCAGAGATGGGATCAGCAAAGTTTGATGGAGTGGAGTTGGCAGAAGAAGGGTCTGTGGTTTTGCTGTTTATCTGTATCGCGTCTCAAGGGAAACACTTTTTTTTTTTATCCACTTTAAAAACTGTCTGCAGTGCCAGGACAGTGCGCCAGAGCCCTGCCTTAATCAGCTCCTGCGGTAGGTGTTTAAAAGAGATGAGCCAAATCACATCCTAAAACTGCCCGTCTCCATTGCCTGGGAAGGCGCCTGATGCAATTAGGTAAACAGAGGGGTGTCCAGTCCCACCACCGTGGGTCTGCAGTGATGTCTTGCACCAAAATATTTTGACAATTTGAAGTACTGCCTGTATTAAAGTATGCTAAGTGGAAGCCTGGCAGAAAAAGAGATGTAGAAACCAGCCTGTGATGTTTGGGGGAAAAGCTGTAGGAAGACTTTGCTTAAATTATTACACCTGCACTTGGCATGGCATTTTGGACACTTCCCACACTCTCCTCTAATTTTACCTCAGTGCATTTTTGCCCCTTTGCCTGGTGAGCAGTGTCAGCGGCGGGGCAGGGCAACACAGCCGTGGTTTGACATCCCCATGGCAGCGGCACTGCAGCTGTTCTTGCGCTTGGAGCCCAGCAAACTCCAGGTATCACTGCTTCCTCCACATGTGACAGCACTTAAACACTTAAAAAACTGTCTTTCATGCTCTCTTCCACATTCCCAATCAGGATTAAAAATGGTTGTAATCATTTAGGGGATTTTGAGATGGCAGAATTTCTTGAACGGAGCCTGATTTGAATAAACGATATCCTGGGGCATTTCCCTGCAGGCTCTGCAGGCGATGCCTGGCATTGCAAGCAGCTCTACCTCTGTGGCTTTGGCCACCTGAGAGTATCTGACAGCTCCATGCGGACCCACGGTTCTGCTTGACATCCCGTCCCGAAAACATGTGGCTGTTTCTGGATGTTTCCTCCTCCCTCTCCACCCCAGCAGGGTCTTTATTAGCAACAGGAGGGACCTGTCCAGGACCTGCAGGGATGCCAGCATTGATTCTCCAGTGCTTCTTTCTGTTACTGAAAAAGTGTGGGAGACTGGCCCCTGCCTCCAGGTTATTGGACCCAGATCCCTGCTTTAATAGCCTTCATGGCAGGAACAATGCCTCTTGTGGGCCATGAAGCAGCTTCTGGGGCTGATCAGCTCCAGGGACTCAGAAGTGGGGCTGCCAACCCAGCTGGCCAGCCCAGGGGTGTGGGGTGCTGCCTTCCTCCCCTGACCTCCCTCCCAGCCCCGTCCTGCACTCACGGACACTTTCCCAGCACACTACAGCTCCAGGAGATCTTGGTGGAGAAGCTTTGCTTGCTCCTTCAGCCCCTGAAGCAGAGGTGATGCTCTGCAGCCCTGCCTGGGTGCTGCAGGTGCTGGGCATGGCTTCTGAGCTGCTGGCTCTAAGCCTGTGCAGCTTTTTATTTGTCTAATACATCTTTTGAAAATACATGGGAGGAGCAGTAAATCTACCGGGGGCTCAAGACAAGCGCTTGAGACCCTGCTCACCTCAACTGTTTCTCCCTAACCAGCCCCACCATCTAATAAGAGCTTGTTTTTCTGTTTCTTGTAGCAACGTGGACACAGAGAAGTTGTGCGGTAAGTAGATTCATATTCCTGCCTCAGAGGGCTTCCTCTCTCGAGGGTCATTGGTGGGGCTTGTACACATCTGACCTGGGCAGGGCTTGGTAATCAAGTGGCACTGGCAATCCCTGTGCCTGAACCCCAGCACAGAGGGCACCTGTGGTTCTCCTAAAGGGATGGGACGTTTTGTCCATGGGGATGGGAAAGGACTCTTCATTTCAGTCCAGGTGGCAGCGTGACTCCGGAGAGGGATGCAAGTGCCCCCTTGCAGTGCTGGTCTGTGCGTGGGAAGCAGCAGGCGCAGGGGAGTCAGGGATAGAGGCACTCGGGAAGCTCACCATGGTCTTCTCTCCTGCTTCAGATTATTTCTCTGCGTATCTCGGAGAATACAGGAATGTGCTTTCTGCGCTGGAAGCCCTCAACTCTGCTGTCCTGGCAGCCATGGACAAAACCAAACTGGTAAGGATGGGACTGCGGGAGCGCGGCAGGGCAGGCGGGTGCATAACAGAAGCCGTGGTGATCTTAGCTCCTTGCTTAGCGTTAAGTGTAGGTGTCAGAGGCAGCAAATGTGTTGCCTCCCAGGTCAGTGGGGCTGCCTGTGCCTGCTTCGGTTGTCTCTGTGTGCAGTGAGTGCCGCAGCAGCACAGCCTGCAGCATGCCTGGAGGAGGGGGAGCCATGCCGGAGGAGAAGAAGGGTAGGGCTAATGCTTTTGTAGTCTGGATGCACCTCTGGGCTCTCCTTCCTTGTAGGGCTCTGACAGCGGCTGTTTCAACAGCTCCTTGCAGACCACTTGCAGGGTTCTGCCTGGGGCCACTGTTTCTGGGAGCACCGCTGATAACCTATGTGTTGCATCTCTGAGCCAAAGCAAGGTCTTTTCTGCAAAGCAGTGTGGAGTGCAACAGGGACTCTGGGGTCGAGCCTGCTCTGAGCTGACCCCAGCAGCTTGTGCTTGGCGCAGCCTGCACTCACAGTAACAAAAACTGGGTGCTGGTGAGGGGGCAGGAGCCCCTGCAGTGGGAAGGCTGCTTTGGGAAACAGTGAGGCGCCTGGAAGAAGGTAGGAAAGGGTGAAATTCATTGACTCCAGCCTTGTGCTGAGTTTATCCCTGTGGTGAATTCTCTCCCTGCAGCTTGTACCAATGGGAGGCAGATTGGAGGCTGCTAATTAGGGCAAGCAGCATCCTGCTTTGAGAGCTTCCCCGCCTCTGCGTCGGAGGGCAGTGGTCTGCAGTGTGCAGCATCACAGGCTAAATACAGCTGTGAAAAAGCGGTGGCCAATACTGGAAGGGACCCTCCTCGGGGACCAGCAGCCCCCTTTGCATCTGAAATGTATTAAATGGTTTAGCCATGTGCTTGGGGTTGATGCTGTTTTACAGCCAGGGGAAGAGCCAGCCCTTTTTTTCCCTTTGATGCGGTGGTTCAGTGCTTGGCAAGAAGCAGATGAAGGGCATCATCCATGTCCACACCAACCACTGACCTGCTGGTGGGGCAGAGGAGCGAAGGGGGACCGGTCCCTCAGTCAGCTCAGTAGAGTCATCGAAGTGGTGTTTGTGCCTCTCTAGTGTCAGTCATGATCTTGCCCTCTCTTTGGGTTTCTCTCTGGCCACATCCAGCCTCAGCAGTGTCTCCCTGTACACTGGGAAATTTCATGCCAGGTTCAGCTGCCCGGCTCCCTTCACAGTTATTAAATGCAAGTCCAGAGGGAGTGAATGAGTCCTCTTCAGAGAGCTATGCTTTATTGTAGTTCTTTTCTGCTTTGATTTTTTTTTTTGGCAATGAATTTGTATATTCATGTATTTCTCCGAAGGACAGTGCAGTTACTGTCTGCTTCCCAGTATTGGTGTGATGTATTCATTCCCTTAATAGTTTCTGGTGCCACAGGTGTTCCCTGAAAAAGAGAAGCAGGCTTTCCCCATTGAAACAGATTTTTGTGGACTCACTTTTCCACTCATGTTTGGATCTGCCCAGAGCCAGGGGGCCAGGGCAGCCCAATGTCCACAGCACTGCTCTCAGCCGGGCAACATCTGAGCTGATCCGGGTGATCTGATCCCAGCCCTGAGCTCCTGGGTGCCCTGATGCAGATAATGAAGCATCTCCCTGCGCTCCCCTGGTCTGCTGGGCTCTGTGCTGGGGAGAAGGCAGGAGAGGGCAATGCTCCAACCTTGTGGTCAGGGCTCTTGCAGAGCCATGGGAAATCTGCTGCTGCTGGAGGCTGGCAGAGATGATAAATGCTGCATTCTTACCTGCTGTGACCTGAATATATTCCCATGTTTGTATTTCCAGAACGGGAATCGATCTTGGGTCGTTACGGGTTTAGTGGGTTTAGTAGGTTGGATTTTAGCCAAAGCTCACACCTCTCTGAGCCAGGGGAGGGGGCAGAGAACAGAGATTTTCCATATTACACACCCGCCCCTCATTTCTGTTGATTCAAATGCCTCTAATGCCACCATGGCTGAGGACGGAGAGCCCCAGTTTGGCAGAGCGACCACTCTCCTGGAAGAGCTGAATGAAACTTCATCTTGGGGAGCTGCTTTCACTGGAGATGCAGCTGTGCTGTCCGCTGAGCGAACTGGAAGAGACCAGTGGCCCTCACCATAAAGCTGTGCTTCCAGAACAGGGCTGTGGAGTCAACAGATGGAGGATCTTCAGTAAGAGAGCTTTGTGTGACTCCCGAGGAGGCAGTGATACCTGAACACGATAGAAGAAGAAGAAAAAAGAGGGGATTTCTGGCTTGAGCTGGGTCTCACCAGCTGAACCACAGCATCTCTTGGTTAGGGCACGGTCTATCTCTGGTAGTTCCTTACTTCTGCTGCCACAGGACTGCTCACCCCTGCGTCCTCCAGGTACTTAGCCCACAGATGTATAAATAGGAAAATAGCAGCCCACTTTATGAGCAGGAAAACAGACGGAGAGCATGGGCTGCTTTGTTAGCACAACAAAAGCAGAGCCTGGGAGGTGCACCAGGCTTGCTCAGACAATGCCAGGGTGATGAGCTACAGGGAGGAGAGAGAGGGATATGAGGAAGCCAAAGCTCAGAGGGGAATATGTTGCAGCTCTGTGTTTGGGAACTGTGGTTTGAAGCAGTGCTGCTGCAAGCCTTTTTGGATTCCCACTTCCACGCGTGCCATCGCAGTCGCTGTGGGCCAGGGTACCTGAACTGGATCAATGGTGTGTGTCGGCAGCTGCCTTCTTGCTGGCAGGCTCCTCGATCTGCTGCCTGCCGTGTATGTTGTCAACTGCAGGATAAATGCTGTGATAAAGCATGGGAAACGCCAAGGCAGGTTCATCCTTCTCGCTGTGTAAGTGACTGCCGTTACTGTAGGAAATAGTGCATGTGTGGGCAGCAAACCTGCTCACGGTCTTTGTTATGGGCTGCAGATAGGCAGGAGGAAACCAAATCATTAGGGGTTCCTATGCTCCCATCCTTCCTCACTAGGCTGGTAGGAACATGGTAAAGAAAAGATGCCTTTTCAGGAAAAGAGGGTTTTTCTCCAAATTCTCTCATTCCCACTGATACTTGTAAAGTATAACTGTTGATAGCTATGCTGCACTATACTAAATACAGCTTATCCCATGGCTAAGCTTTGAATTTGCAATATCAGAGTGTCAGAGTAAGAAGTGAACTGTGGAAATACCTTGGGAAACAGCCTGATATTTCTCACAGGGGACCTCTATGCTAAAATCTTTCCACTCTCTACTTTGCAAGCACTGCAAACTAATCTATAAATACCTCTCCAAGTGAGGCGCTCTTATTTCTCCTTTGGCAGGAATTATGCGATCACCTATTCCAGTCTGTCCCGAGCTTAACTATCATCATAAGGAACTAATAAAACCTCTTAAAACCAGAATTACAGCAGTTCTTGGCAACTTTGGGATTTTCATCTGAGTCAACAGAGCTGGAATACCAGTCCACAACCCAAAAGCCTTGTCTCGTGCTTGCTGAGGTATTTCCTCCATGACTCCTTTCCATGAGTCTTTGCTATGAGCAGAAAACGCTGTGCTCAGTGAGGCAGAGCACGTTTTTATGGAGCCTCTATTTACAGAGGGGGTTAAATTACGTGGTGCAACACTGACAAGAGGGTTTTGCTTGTTTGCCCCCAAGCGAGGAGTGCAAAGGGGGCCAGGCAACTGAGCCAAAGAGAAGGTGCGCTTTCAATCGATTCCCTCCCCTGGCATGAAATTTTCCACGTCAATGCAGAAGGGTGAAACAGCATCTGGGGCTCTCTTGAGAGATGGTTATTTCCATCCTTCTCTCTGGCGCGTTCCCCTGGGCGTGCTGTGTTTGACGAGGCGAGAGACGGGAGGCAGCTGGCTCATCGTGTGCAACGCTCGCCTGAAATACTGACGTGTCTGCGTGGGATCCTGCTTTGCCCTTGCAAGGTGGGCTGGGGTGTGCTGGGACCAGGAGGATGGGGACCCCTCTTAACAGCGAGCTTCAGAGCCGAGTCCCCTCCGAGCACAGCATGCCCTGGGCTGGTAGTTGGGTTTTGGGGGGTGGCATGCCGGGCTGGTGCCAGTGCCTGCATGTTTGGGGTGTAAGGACAGCACTGGGGTGAGCCATGGGGCTCAGGGCAGGCTGAATGTGCCCCCCACAGCCGTGACACAATGTCATTGGGAGCAGCTGCCTGTTCCTGCGATAAAACTCCATCTACTGACATCATCCACAGAGGACATCAGGATTAGGCCATCCTCAGGATGAAAGTTGAGAGGATGGGGAGCGCTGGGAGGCTGGCTTGACGCCGGGGCTTCTCCCAGCACCTGGCCCTTTGAAGGGGAGCGACGCGGTTGGGCTGAAGCATCCGCCCCCTGTGCAAGGGGAAGTGTCCATATGCCAAGGCTGTGGGGGCCACAGCCGGCCCCGGCGGGAGGCTGGGGAGGACGCATTGGGGGTGGGAGCGTACCTCATTAAGTGGGCCCGCACGGCTGCGGAGGCTGCTTGCTGCGGGAAGTGCCCTCCGTGCAGAAAGAGGGGTGACAGCGCTTGGATTTGGACTGACTCCCGAAATGAAACGGACTGTGCCTGTCTGTGTGGTGGATGAATAATGTATCCTTTCCACTGCGCCCCGGTGGGGACTCAGTCAATTAGTATTCTTCACCTTTCTTTCTCAGGCTCATCGTGGGGAGGTTTGAGTGTTGATTGTTCCCCTGTAAGCAGGGGATGGGCATCTGGGCTGGCGGGAGCTGAGCAAGGACAGAGGAGCGGTGCTGGCGGGGATTTTGGTGCCTGCACCTCTTGGGAGTGAGGATGTGAAGGAGTGGGTAGGGGGAGCGGCAGGGTCCCTGCCTGGGGTCCCCAGCCCCGTGCTCTCCATCTTCTGGGGCTGCAGGGAAGGAAGGCTTGTGGGAGCAGGTAGGATGCTTGGCTGGGGAAAGCCCGGAGAAGCAGAGCTGGAGCTCAGCTTCCCATGGCCACGCTGGATTGGCTTCGCTGCTGTCTTCTTCCTCTGGCAGAAAAATGAGATTCATTTTCAAGCATCAATGAAAACCTGGCAGCACAGCCACTGGACAGAGGGCTCTGCTCACCCAGGTGGTGGGGGCTGTGGCCGTCCTTTACCCACTCCAGTGCGAGCCCAGGGCAGTGCTTGGTGGATGAGCATCCTCTCCACTTGCCTTCCCCTCCGAGCCAGCTGTATATGTGTCAGCAGCTGCAGGTGGACACAGCTCCAGGACTGGACTGATGGCTTGGCTGTGGCACAGAGGAACCAGAAAACCATGTGGTGCTCAAGACCGTCCCTGCTTCTCCCCCTCCTCAACAGATTTTTGACACCAGCATCATGAAGGGTTCCATCCACGTGCTTTTATGCAGAGCTTCTGGGATTCAAGATTCTCAGTTCTCCCGTGTATTGGAGAGGAACACAGTAGGAATTGGAAATATTTGATCTGAGTAATGTGGTAGCATTGCTGGACTCTACTTTGGACGTGAAAGGGGGAGTTCTGGTGCTCCGAGGGGTGAAGGCAGCCTGGTTCCTCGTCTGTGCTGCAGCCATGGGGGCATGTGAGGACATCATGGGGATGGCAGAGGTGACTCTGGTCCAGTCTGTCCCCTCGTCTTGCCAAGGAAAGGGGTTGGCCTCTGCTGGTGGATGCTCTTGTGGAGCAACCAGCCCTCCTGCATTGTGTGGAGACTCCAGACAGTTCTATCACTCTTTGTGCTCACAGTGATGTCCCATGGTTTGTGTCCCTTGAGGAGGTGGGTACAGGGGCTGGCCATGGGGAAAGGAGTCTGCTATGACAGCTGGGCAGCACTTCCTAGCTGCTTCCCCCATGCAGGCTCTGATCCTTTTCTAATCATCTGCTAAGCTGAGTCAGTTCACTAGAGCAGCAGCAGCAAAGCCAGGTGAGTGGTTTTCTGCCCATTCAGTGAGCTGAATTGGCTCCCTGAAGCACCAGACAACCTGTATACCAAAAGTACCAAGAGCAAATTCAGTACCCTAGTTTTCACCAGCTCATCCTCTACCAGTGCTGAGCCACTTCACTGCCAAGGTCAGAAATCACCTCCCGTAGTAAAGCTGCTGTATTGCAGGTGCCATGTGGACCCTCTCCTCCTCAGCTCGTTCCTCCCACCCCATGGCTCCCCACGGACCTTGGGGGTCCTGCTGCACTGACTGCTGGAAGGAGCTTTCTGGCCTGCTGGAGCAGCCCCCTTCCCCGTGCTGGCAGCTGCAAGCCATGCATTCGAAAAGGGCAGCTTTGCCACGGTGCTCTAGGTGTGCATGGCCTCCAGCCTGGGGCGTCAGGGCTCGACTGTACCCAGTCGGCGTGTCCCAAATTCACAGCACGAGCCGCAGTTGCGTGGCCAGCCTGATTGGACACATGCTTATTAGAGTGGTGGTGGATAGGCACAGAAATAACCCGGAGCATACATGAAAAGCAGTTTACTTCTTTTGGTGCATTCGAATTGACTTTGCACACCTGCGGCGGCGGAGGAGCTGGCCCTTGGTCACCACCACTGCTGCAGCTCTACCCAGAGCAAGGAGACCCTCCTCCTGCGGCAGGAGCTGTGCCCTGCCAGTGGGATGCTTTGAATGCATGGTTGTGGTCTGCCTACTGGAATATCTTGTGCACGTACTTGACACCATGCTCCTGGTACTCACCCATTGCCATCCATGTGTGCTGGAAGGACGTGAGTGATGCTGCCATTGAGCTGCTGTGCCCCTCTCCAGGCTCGCCAGGACCTGAATCTTGCAGACCGTGCCATGGAACAGGGCATTCAGCTCTAAGCACATCCTCTCAGGAAAGCCAGGAAACATTGAGGAACCCCTTGACAGCACGATGTTACCCACTGTGTCCCTCCTGGTGTGGTCAGGTACCTTCTGGAGGCTCTACAAGGCCACGTGGTGGAGCCCTGGGGAGCTTTGGTGGAGCTTTACTTGGAAGAGTGGCTCTGGGCAGCAGAACCGTTCCTTGTCCAGCATTATCCAGTGCCCATCAGGGGCTTGAAATCTGGCTGGATGATGGTAACTTTGGTCGTGGAGGTCTCCTTCGTAGTCCATGGAGACACAGCAGCACTGCAGCTTCAGCTGGATTACCGTCACCTTCTTCAAGGCCTTCAGCATGGAGGGGTCGTTGGGGCTCTCCATCAGCAGGCTGTGCAGGTAGCTGGAGAGGAAGCCACCAGCCACCCTGAGGTGGTCGGTGGCCTCCCTCCAGCTCTGGCCCAGGCAGACAGAGGTGGCGTGGGACACTCCTGCCCCAACCTCCATGGCCAGACCAGTGACTGCTGTAGGTGCAGCAGGAGAGAAATGCAGTGTTAGCCATGTGCAGTCCTGGCACCCCAAAAAGCATGTCTGCCAACCTCTCCCTGTTGGTGGAGGGGCAAGAAGGGAAGTCGGCCATGAGCACAAGCTGTTCCTCTGGGAGGACTTTCAGGCCACAGAAGAGGGGGCTCCACAGGTTTTTCCATGCTGTCCCAGTCCTCAATGATGCTGTGCTTGAGTGGGTCAGGCCTGGGTGCTACGGCAAAGCCTGCTGTGCTTTCAGCAGTAGAGGGATGCTGCTGGGTCTCCCACGTCATGCCTGCACTGCAGGGATGCAGCGTCACAGTCCTCAGCACAAAATTGGCCTTCTGGCCTGCAAAGCCTGCCTGGGCGAAGCTGCTGCCGTTGTCTGTGACTGCTCCGGGCTTTGGCACGACCGGCACTCCCGAGGGATGCCGGGGAGGGAGGAGGCGCCTCACCCTGCAGTGGAACAAGAGAGGTCCTGTGGGGGCAAAGCAGGCCAGGTACCTGCTCTGCACGGGATCCTGGGGCCCAGCCCCAGCAGAGGACAACTGTGCCTGCCTTAGAAGTGTCTCTGGGTACCTGCCTCAGCCTTTCCTCCTGTCTCCTTGCTCCCTGCCTCGCGGAGCATCCCTCCTTGGGTACCTTTTCTCCATCCCTGGGGGCTGGAGATTTGCTCTAGGCCCTTGGGTTGTCTAACAGTGCAAGGACAAAACTCTGGGTGGTTTTAAGGAAGCAAGCGAAAACTGGATGGGAAAGCAGAGTGGATGGACCAGGCTTCAGGGGATGGTGCTTCCAACAGAACCCATAACACGTGGAAAGGAACCGTGCTCTGGGCTGTGGCTGTTCATTGCACCCAGATATTTGCCCGAGAGGATCTGTGGTCACAGCTGGCAAAGGAAGGAAGGAGTTTGGGGTGCCTGTGTCTGTGTCCAGGCACTTCCCTGGAAGTTGCTCCCTGGAAGGGGCTGCCTGCACCTGGGGGGTTGCTGCAGGCTCTCCTTAGCCTGCCCCAAAGCCTCTGCCCTGCCAGCCTTGTCCCAGGAGCCCTGGTACAAGCAGAGCAGTGTGTGAACCGCTGGGTGCAGCAAGGGATGTGCTGTCTGCCCTGGAGCTGGGGGCTATTTCTGCAAGTGGCCTTTACCTTCGGGCTTGGGGGTGTCCAGCTGTGGTCCCCCAAGGCTCCTGGGGGCCATGCCAGCTGGCGGCTGTGGGTGCTGGGGCTAGGGTAGGGGGGGGTCAAGCCATGCATCCCCTGCTGTGACCTCACAGGTGTGCAGCCAGAGGATGCTTTTGTCCTCAGTGTCATTGTTTCCTACGATGCCTAAAAATTTGGTTGGAATCCACCGTTGGTTTTATTTAAGGGCCAGTCCCTTCCAGATACAGCTCTGCTTCCCCTGCACAGAGCCGGGGGCATCTGACAGATCCTCTCCCTTTTCCCGCAGAAGTATGAGACCTCCTCGAAGATGGAACAGTTCCTGACCCGTTTCCTGCTGCGGGAAACCATGCACCAGCTGCAGTCCCTGCAGGCCTCGCTTGAGTGTGCCGTGGACACTGTGGAGGAGCAGGCGGGACAGGAGAGGTAATGAAGCGGGACATGCCAGGCTTCTGCCTCTCCCCACTGCCACTCATGGGGGTCACAGCATGGGGCAGGACTCATGCGTTCCCCTGGGAGGCACATCTGGGAGCAGGACCTGCCCGTTCCTACTGTGAAGCTGACCCATACAGTGAATAACTCCAGCCCTCCCTTTGCATTTTATTCTTTCAGAAAGGACATAAAGAAACCTGAGACCTCAGTTGGCCTGAGGTCAGGGAGACGAAGAGGACAGAAGAACGTCTGTCTGTCTCCAACGGACCCCTATTCTGGGATGCTAACAACAGGTATCCGCAGTCTGGCCGTCCCTCAGGTTGCGGTCCCTGCTCCTGCCCCACTAGAGCTCAGGGTGGGTGTGGGAGCAGCGGCACTGCACAGCGGGGGCTTGTCCCAGACAGAGCCTGCATCGTTGCACCCCAATGGCAGCTGGAGCTTCTGTGGGATGTGTACTCACTCTTGAGTAGTGAGAAAAGTTTCAGGAGAAAACCAAATCAGTTTTTTGGTTTAAAACAGAGGTCTTGAAGCTTTTGTGGTTATCTGAGTCTTAAGCAAGCTTTTGCTGTCATAAAAGCAAGCTTTTTCAGTGACAGCTCTTGCCCTTCCCCGTGCAGGTGTTTGTGTTGAAGACAACAGCCAGTGGATGGCACAGATCAACAGGCTCCAGCAGCTCATCGAGAAGCTGGAGTGCAAGGTGCATGGCAGAGGGGGGGTGGGCTGGGGACCACACCTTGGTGCTGGCCAGGTTGGTGCTGGGACCTCTCCCTGTGCCAACAGCCCTGGTATCGGGTCCTGCTGTTGCTACAGAGCTGCACCCATTCACCAGACCCAGGCTCGCAAGGCTGCTCATCCCTTGCTGTCTCCAAATCCCCCTTCTTCCCTCAGCTCTGCTGACCCTCCCCTGGCTTCTCTGTGGTCCGTGTTGATCTGACAAGATCAGTCTGGACCCACTGAGCCCCACAGAGGCGCAGGTCACATCCCTTTTCTCCCCTGGGTACCTGAAAGAATGCCCCTAGGGCGGTACCCATCTGTCACGCTGAGCTGGCTGGGCTGTGGGTTACTGCCATGTTTTATCTTGTTGCAAAGTTCTCCCAATAATGATGATTTTTCCTGGGGTGTTAAATGCAGAGCCCGCGCCTGGAGCCGCTGAAGGAGGAAGCAATGTGCAAAGGAAGAGATGCAGTAAGTCCCTGTCCTGCTGCTTGTTGTTTGCAGGTGACCCTGTAGTGTGCACAGATCCCCTCTTGCACACACATGTGCTTGTGCAGCCCCTGTGCCTCAGGACTGGAATTACCTGAGTGAGCTGCGGGCTTTGGTCTGGGGGGGGTCCGCTGCCCAGTGATGTAGCAGGGTGGGAGTCAGAGCTGTGAGCTGGGCAGGGGACCATGCACAGGGCAAGTGCAGCTCCATCAGGCACATGAAGTCCCACAGCCAGCTTGGAAGAAGGCAACACTCTGCTTGTGAGTGCCCAAGTCCCCCGGGGTTTGCTCTGAGCGCCCACAGACCATGCACCCAGTGGAGGCGTCCTGAGGCCCCTTTCTGCTGGGGTAAGGACACGGGGAACTGCAGCAGCCCCAAAGCAGGACCCCACCACCAGGGGATGGAGCATCTCCTGTTGATGTGGTCCCCGTAAAAGCAACCTGCCCAGGTGGGAAGAAGCCACTTTATGTTGTATGTTGGCATTGTCCCCAGCGTTGTGGTGCCAGCCCTGTCTTGCAGCTTCCCCTGCAGTGCTGTGCTTGCTCGGCACTGCCTTGTCCTGCCGCTGGGTGAGCAGAAGGGAGATGAGTCCCTGATGCCGCTCATCTGCTGTCCCTTCACAGCACATCCTGGTGGCGAAGAGGCAGATCTCGGTGGCAACGAGCAGCGTTGAGGAGTTTCGCCAGGCCTTCAGGTCCTACACGGAGGTCACCGCTGGGCAGAGCAGCTGCCTGCAGTAAGTGTGGCGGGTGGTGGGGCCGCTTGTGGCACGGCTCGCCCAGAAATGGGGGCTTTTAACACAGCCGCCCTTGGGGGACAAAAGGGTTTTTTTGCCGAGTATTTTGTGTGCCAGTCGGCACATGGGTGGGCTTGGCGTGCAGAGGTTTGATGGCGCAGAGAGGATGGGACAGTGTCACAGCTGCAGTGCGCTCTCTGCCTGCAGTACCGTCCCATCTCCTGCTGCAGGTTCCCCCAGTAAGAACCACTTGTCAGCGCTGGGCAAGGACGAGGCTGGGTTTTATGCTAGCACAAAGGCTGTGCTGTGCACACATATGAGAACGTGAACATTCCTCCAGTACTGAAGGACTTGAAAGTAATGGGGGAGAAGTCAAGGGGAGAGCTTGAGTCACAGCATTGCTGTACGCAAAATGTGTGCAGTGCTGGTGGGGAGCGGCTGTGAGACCAAGGCTCTGCCACCCAGCACCACTCCAGAGCTCCAGACAGAGCGGAGGAGGGAGCCCAGGTCTGACTTGAGCGGCACGCTGCTGCCAGCGTGTCCCTGGGGGTGCGCAGCTGCTCTTCGAGAGGCGCTTTCCTTCTCCCGTGGGAGACTTCATGCCGCTTTCAGTGGGAAATGTTCGTGCTGTTCCCATTTAAAGTGTCATCTTTCAGCTCTTCAGTTCCAACGGCACAAAATTGCGTTTTCAGTCCAAACAAAAGGAGGATACTTGTTTTGACACATGTGACAGAGAGTGGTGGTTCTTTTCTTTGGAATTGATGGGCTTTTCTGTCATGAGAACTATTAGCCTAGACAACAGGGTAGAGTTGCATGGGCAGGCTCTCCACGTGAGTGGAAAGCTGGAGCAAAGCTGGGGGAGACTCCGCTGTCCTGGTTCACGCCAGGGGATTGCAAAGCGCGTTGCAGCCCCTGCACAGGGGGATGCAGCCTTCCAGCTGCTGGGTGACTTGCTATGCTCTCCCCCCGCCCCGGGCTGGGTCCCTCCCTGCAGCCCTTAGCAGCAGCTGGAGCAAATGTTCAGCCTCAGCTGGAACTAATGACGCTGCAGCTGGGTGCAGATGGTTCCCCCGGCCCTGCACCCTGAGCCTTGCTCTCTCGCCTCCCTGCTGCGTCCCGCTCCATCTTCCCAGGGACTGGAGAATGCCCCAGCCTGTTGCTTCGGCAGGAGGGAGCGTGGGAAGCATTGCCTGGTGAAACAGTGTTGCTTTGGGGGGTGGCGAGCTGTGGTTTTGTGCTGCCATCTCAGCTCCTTGCACTTGTGCCTCAGTTTCTCTCTGTATGAAGGGGGAAGGATGACACACGAAGGGTGTGGAGGGAATCGCTCCTTCGTCAGGCTGTGTGCTGCAGGGCTAGGGACGCACTAAGAAATACTTAATGAAACACTTAACACGCTGGTTTCTGGGCAGCCCCAAGGACCAGTTTAATAGCCGTAAAGCTCCTCTGCAGCCTGGCTGCAGGGGCTGTGCAGGGTGAAGGGTTTGGGTTCGGGATCCCCTGGAGCCGTGTGCCAGCCCCAGCAGCCACAAACAGCGGACGCATCCAAACTGCTCATGGTGAGGCTCATGTGCAGACCTGCAGTCCTCACCCCCGGCCTGGCGAGCCCTACGTGGCCGCACCATGCTGGCTTGCCAGGCCCTGTCTCAGGGTGGCTCCTGTCCCCACAGCGTGTCCGCCTGCAAGCTGACGGACGAGGCCTGCTTCATCCTTTACGAGTTCTGGCAGGATGTGACTTCGTGGAGAAGGTTGGAGGCTTTCCTTGTGCGGGGCTGGGTCCGGGTGCTCTGGGTGGGGGTCTGAAGGGGGTTTCCTCTCCGGGCTCCACCAGGACCCCCTGCTCCCACACAGCCTGTCCTGCTCTGCCGCCAGGGCCCTTTGCAGTGGATGGGGGTGAACACCTTGGTAAAGGAACTGGGGAGCAGGGCAGGAGTGGGTGTCCTGGTCCGGGTGGTGCCAAAGCAGCCCTGTCCCCCGCACGCAGGCAGGCGTCCCGGCGCGCAGCTACTCCCCTGCAGCCGCAAGGCATGCACGACCCCCGCACCCTCCTGACCCTGCTCGCTGTTTTACAGCCACTTGCAGTCCAGCTGCAGCAAGACTTTCCAGCGGGCCATCGTCAGCTTGCTGGAGTCCCCGGAGCTGCTGACCACCATGCTCTTCCCAGGTGAGGGGGGCAGTGGGGCGGGCTTGGGGGGCTGTGGGACCCCCACAGTCCCACGCTCCTGCTCCGGGTGTTCCGCAGAGGGTGGGAGCAGTGTGGGGAACAGGCGCCTTGGCTCCCTCCAGAGCAGAAGATTGGCTTGGGCGTGACCTAAATTGTGCTTGTCAAACCAGGGTGAGACCAGTCCCCCCTGGCAGGTCTGGCTGTGGGTGCTGGCAGCGTGGCGGGGCCTCTCCTGTGCCAGGGTGATGCTCTCCAGCCGGGGGGATGCTCTCCAGCTGGGACAGCCAAGCAGTTGGGGGCACTTCCCGAGTAGCAGATAAGCTGAGCTGTTTTGAATGCACCCGATGCTGCTTTTTTTTTTTTTTTCTTTTTTTGGCTGAGCCCTGAACCTGCTCTGCAAAGCGCTGGCCCTCCTGGGTCAGTCTCAGTGGCTGCATCCAGGTTTACAGCTCAGTGGTGCTGAGGCAGGGGAGAGACCAGCTCAGGGCAAATCCACGTTCCCTGTGGTACCAATGGAAATCTGGCCAAGGCGTGAGGAACGGGGAGAGCCGGGTGACAGATCAAGGCCAAATGAAGCCCCAGTTTGCTATCGCTTTTGGGTCTTGTGTAAAATAACACAGAAAACAGATTAATTTGGACTAAATCCCATGCTGGCGGTGCTCCTCCTGACCAGCCAGTCCTGCTGGCCCCATTCCCAGTGCTCCCCTGCAGAAGTCACCGCAGCTCAAGGGGGTTGCCCAGCTCCAGGCTGCGCTCCCTGCCCCAGGGCGCTGGGTGCCTTGCAGCCGGGTGCCAGGGCCCTGTGAAGCCTCAGCTGCCCCCGAGTGGGGCCAGCTCTTCTGTCTGCCACCCCTAACCCCCTTCCCTGTTCAACACCGACTGCACAACCCCAACCCCTTCCCCTCTCTCCCCAGCCTCCTGGTGGATCATGAACAACAACTGACCTGGGCAGCCACTTCCAGGACGCCGTCAGCATGCGGAAGGATGCGGAGCCCTCGGCACAGCTGTCACCTTCCGTCGTGTTCGTCACCTCCCTGTCCCCTCCTGCAGTCCAGCAGGGGCTGCCTGCCCCTCATCCCTGGCAGTGTTTACCCTTTTCCTCATTTCATGTTAATTTATTTATCCCCCCCCCTCCCCCCCCGCAAGAGGGTCTCTGTTCTGCCTGGGGGAGCAGGGCACTCCCAGCAGTGCTCCTGGGAGCCGTATTTGGGTGGCAGCCTTGCCCTCAGGGGGGCACTGGGCTGGTTGCTGCCTCCCAGCAGCCCTTGGCCCCACTTGCACCCTGGCTCCTTTTCCTCCCCATGCTCCTCTTCCTCCTGGCTCTGAGGATAGGCTGCGGCTGCACAGGCTGCTGGGCAGGCTGGGGGACACGGCTCTGGCCAGCTGTGGCATTCCCACACCCGGCTTGCCAGAACCACCCTGGGCCAGCAGTGGCTCTGCCCAGGGAGCCAGGCCACCTCGTCTGGATTGTGGATAGTATTTTATTAAAAAAAAAAAAAATAAAAAAATGTAACTGTTTCTGTCAAGGTGGGCCAGATCCAGCCCTGGCCACGCCAGCAGCCTGCGCAGCCGTTCTGAGGGCTTTGAGAGCGGACTCGTGCTCCCCCAGCCGTGCCTGTGCCTGTCCCCCCGTAACCCACTGCTCACCTCCCGGGGAAGATGCGCGTGGCCGATGGTGGCTGATCGCTCTGTTGCTTCATCCTGTGGCTCGGTTAACATAAACCAGCATTGGCACCCGTTTCAGTGCTGCCAGAAAGAGGTTGGAGCTGCATTAATGGTGCCAGGGCACAGGAGATGAGCAGGGAAGCTCCCCCGGCTGGAGCCGTCCGGGGGTTGCACACTGGGGGTTTCTTTGTCGGCGCTGCAGGAGCAGATCCTCCCCAGAGCTGGGCCCACATGCGCGGTCATTGTCACGCAGCCATGCAAGCAGGGCTGGGCACTGCGGCCGGGCAGCAAATGCCCACAGGCAAATGCCTCCTGGCATAGAGAACACCAGCGGCCTCGCGCCCCTGCCTGTCCCCAACACCCGGTGTGGGTCTCCACGGGTGCCTGCACCCCCAACCCTTGCTCTCCTGGGTACCTGCCCCCCCTTCCCACTCCCCATGGGTGCTGCTCCCCAACAGCACCCCCAGAAACATTGAGTGTTTCTTCCCCCATCCCTGGGTGCAGCCGTTAAAAATGCAGCTAATTTGTGGCTGAATGGGCAGGGGGTGCAGCTCTGGGCACGTCCGGCAACGGTGTCACCCCCTGGCCCAGTACTGTGGGGCCACAACATGGGTGGGGGAATGGGTTTGGGGTGGCTGCTTTGCCCCAGCCAGAGCTTCCCAGGGGCTCCCTAGGTGCGGAAGGGTGACCTGGCTGATGCTGGGAGCCACCTCCTCATCGGAGCAGGGGGGACGGTGGCCGCTGCTGCCAGCTCAGGCAGTGTCACACACCTCCCGGCTCAGGCAGCCAAGCAGCAAATGCCCCCTCCCGGGGCCAGGGCGAGAACAGAGCCTGACCCTTCCCAGGTGGGACCCATCCGCCCGATTATTTACCAAATTATTCATAACTGCCCTGACCCTGGCCAAAGCCACAGTTTGCCAAGGGCCCTGGGCAGCGGGAGCAGCTGTGAGGCCCTGGCTCTGTGGGGCCACACGCGAGCTGAGCCATGGGCCCTTGGTAAAGGCTGAGGGGTGCTGGGGCACCCAGGGCAGCCACAAAGGGCAGAGCTGCAGCCGACATCGGCTTTGGGCTTCCTGAGCCACCGGCTCAGGCTGCTGCCTGGCCACCAGCAGCCTCCCTGGACTCGGACTTGTGCAGGGTTTGGCCCCCAGGTTTGGATTTCTTAACCCCTGCAGTCGTGGCTGCAGTGGCCTGGAGAGCGAAGTCCTTGGCTGAGGCAAAGGTGGCTGCAAGCGGCCAGGGGGACGCAGGGCTGGTGCCGCAACCGCCCCGCGCAGGCTGTGCTCTGCCCACATTTTAAATGAAAAAGCAGCTCAGAAAAGAACACATTTAAACATAAACCCAAAGAAATCCAAAATCACTGCATACCAGCTCTGCCTGCTCCTGTTCCCAGGCTTTGCCCAGTGCCCCCCCGGGCCCCGCAGCAGCAGCTCCCGGGTTCGTCCCTGGCCCAGGCCACGGCCGTGTTCCCACAGAAACCCCGGGGGCCTGAGCCCCGCCACACCGCCCTGCTCCTTCTGCCCGAGGAAGGGGAAGCGGGGGGTGAATATAGTCTTTTTATTGACTACTTTGGAGTAGAACAAACTAAATACATCTGTAACAGTTCAGGTTCCTTTATACAGTACATTAAATAAGTTATGCACAGGAATGAAGTAACAAATTTCTATTATAGAATTAAATGTCAAAAAAAAAAATAATAGAAACCTCAACCCAATGCCTTCTCATGTCCGAATTTCACATTTATCATTCCATGGTAAAGAAAAAAAGAAGCAATCGTTCTAACCATGACTGTTAGTATTTCATTCATTTACACTGGGGTTAATTTTAGTACACGGCCATCAAAGTTGCATGAGAATTATGGAAGACAATCTATTTACAAGCACTTTCTTCCTGCCCTTCTGCATCTGACCCCGCGGCTGCTGGCCCACAGCGGACGGTTGGGACCGTGGCCAGGAGCAGGACCCGGCGACCAGACTTCATTTACCTGAGGCAGCTCCGACTGCGCACGCGTGGCGTTGCGGTGGGAAAGCCCTTCAGCCCCCAGGCCCCCGGGAGAGGAGCAGGGCGCAAGGGCAAGCCCGAAGCGTTCGCTGCTCCTCCCCGCTCGGCACGGCCGCCTCCACGCTACAGAGCTGGCCACAGCAAAAGCTTTCAAGCTTTGCCGCAGCGGCAGGGACAGAGCCACTTCCCAGGGCCTTCGCCAGGGGCGCGGGGCAGCACGGGGCTGCTGCGCTCTGGGGCTGACCCCGCTGCCTCTGTCTCTCCAGGGGTAAAAACCTCCGGGCTGGGCGACACCTTCCCCGGGCCGCAGCAGGTCAGGGTGGCTCGAGGGCCACCCCGAAGGAGGGCTGCAGCAGCCCAGCACCAGGGCCCCGTGGTGCTCGGCTCCCGGGAGCCGCGTCCGGGCAGGGGGCTCTGCTGCAGCCAGGACCCTGTTGGCATCTCCCTGGGGACACAGGCGGCAGCCCCAGCTGCCACTCGAGAGCTGTCCTGAACACCGGGCGCCCTTGTGGCTTTTCTTTGTGTAATAAAACCTCACAGACACAGGGATCGCCCACTCTATCCCACGACAGCGGCTTCCAAAACGGCTTTCCCCGAGGGACACGGACGGTTCAGTGGGCCGCTGGTTTATCCCTGGGCAGCCAGCAGCCAGCCACACCACTGTGAGCTCCACGACGATTCATTACATCTCTATTATTCACCTCCAATTGAAAAAGTGATCAAAAATAATTTGGGAATTACTCGCCTCATTGGGCTCCAGCCCAGCAATCGTACAAAAACAGTCACGGAAACATGGCTTTGCTGAATAGATGGTTTTCTAGAGCCCGTTTGTGTGCAGCGTGGGAACTCAGTGCAGCTCCCCAGAGGGCCCCTGCCCATCCCTCCCGCAGGCTGCGCCTCCGACGACCTCCGTGAAGCATCCGAGAGGGCCCCGCTGCGCCCAGCATAGCCCTCCCGGGGCCGGGGTCGGTTACAGCGTTTGCGCTGCCCTGGCTCCCTCCTTCCGCACCACAGCGGGGACTCGCGGAGCGGTGGCTCTCGCCCTGCTGCCCCAGCCACCCTGTGGGACATCATGCTCCCAGCCTACGGTTTTGGGACGATCTGTGACAGCCGGAGGAGGCAGTGGTGGCTGCGCATCCCTGGGCATCGCCGGGGAGAGGAGCGCGGCTGGCACTGGAGCAGCACCGCAGGAGCCCCACGGGGCCAGGGGCTACAAACCAACGCAGGACACCAAGTCCTGCGTTTATTTTAACAGTTTCGCCAATGCGTATGGAGAGAGCAGACTATAAATAACCCATGGCAATCGCGTGAGGATCTCTGTGGTTAAAAACAACGGCAGTAACTCTCAAACCAACAACTTCCATGCACTGAAAAAAAAGAAACGAACCACTTTCTGCATAGCAAAATAACGGTACCCAGGTGGAAAGGGCAATAACCGCCCACGACCAAGCCAGATTTGCAAAGGTCCCACCCCGGGTAACAGGCAACTGCCTGTCCCGCCACAGAACAGGGTCAAAACCAGGCCACCCAGACGCGACCGTCCAAACTTCCCTGGCACTGACATTTGGTTTAGAGCCGACAAAGCCTCTCCTCCCTCTCTGCCATCACCAGCTGCCAACCTGCAGGCAGGAGAAGAGAAGGCTCGGCTTTTGCCATTGCACTAGAGGACAAGATGCTCCTGCTGGGAAATCGGCTCCAGTCTCTTCGCACAGCAACTGGCCAGCACAGCCATCTGAGACACCACTGCCTGGGGGCAAGGAAAAAAAAAAAGTAGATGCCTACTGTGGAAGAAAGGCAGCTGGAGGAGGCAGCGGCTCAGACACCTCAGGAAAGAAGCTGGAGCACGTCTGACCCGGGAGGATGGGGCTCAGCATCTCCTGCATGCGCCGGCAGCGCTCTCCACCGAGTCCAATACCCCCCGAGTGAGCACCTGGCCTCCTCCAGGTCCCGAATGATGCCCCCCGCAGGGAGATGGGGAGGGGGGCGCCACGGGCAAGGCCAGCCCCAGTTCTTCACGAGAAAAAAGGCAGAATAAGATGGCAAAGCCCGAGCGCTGGCGCTCTACGGAGGCGGTGGGATGTGTCAGATGTGTCAAGTGATACAAGTTGCCATGGGGTTTTTTTTTCAGCTTAGAAAAACCCAGGGAAACTAATCAAATGGACCGAACCAAAACTTCCCCTTTAGAGTCCGTTCGTATCTATTGCTGTCACGGATGCTGGGGTGGAGGACCGGGAGGTGGTCGCCGAAGTCTTCTCAAGGGCTGGGCTGGGCACGCCGTCGAGGCTTTTGGCAGCAGCTGCTGATCGGCCCGTGGGCAGAGCCAGCGGCTTGCTCTGGCCGTGCAGGCCTTGGCCGCAGATTCGGTGGTGCCTCTCCCAGTCCTTGTGCTGGCAGAAGGAGCCGCAGTACCGGGCGATGTTGCAGCCGCTGCATGTCTCACTGGCTTTGCGACCGCAGTTCCAGCAACTCTGCAAGACCAGAGAGGCCACACTTCAAAACAGGTTTAGTTCCCAAGAGCTGGAGGTCGGTGCTGACTCGACAGCTCTGGGGGGGACTGTTCATCCCCCTCTGGCCTAGATTTAGCAATATTAAAACAAGCAACCCATTAATTCCTGCTATTTCACAGCCCTTTGCCAAGGGGACTAACCCCTACTCCCCTGCTCTGCCCAAAACCGCCTCCCCGACTGCACCGGTCACATCCTCTCCCCTAGATCCACCCAAATGCATAGAGGAAACAGCAGGCAAGGACTGAAAAACATGCTGCAGATGCTGCTATTCGGTCTTTTTATTTCCTGTTTTCAGCAGCTCTATTTCGGTCTCTCTCCCAGCCAAGTGCTCTCTGCAGGGATTACAGCATGCTGCACAGGCACCATTTGCTTTGCACCCTGCCTCGCTGCACAAGAGGTCGGAGCAGGCTAATTTGGAAAAGAAAAAGCTCATTTGAAAGCCTCCCAGCCAGGTGGAAGCACTGCCAGAGCCTGAGCTTCAATCTGGAAGGGGAGCAAAGCCCCGCTGGCCGCAGGGAGGTGTCAGCTGGTGGGCTTACGGCGTGCCACCGCTTCCTCACGAGCGCAGGGGCAAGGGGCCAGCGCCGGGAGCTGCGGCCGCAGCTGCTCCGAGGCGGGGAGCAGGCGGATGAGCTTTCCTGCAGCTGGACTCGGGCGTTAGCAATTGCATGCCAGGGACAGCAAGTTCAGCTGTGGAAAAGCAGCCTCCACCAGAGCCTGCCAGCCTCTAAGCCGGCCTAACAGGACACCTTGCGCTGGTCACCGCTCCTGCGACCACAAGCAAAAAGCTGTCGAAGCGGGAAAGCGGGGTGGCGGGAGGTGCTGACCTGCATCGGACAGCCCTGCTGTGGGGAAAGGCAGCGAGATTCCCCGCTCCCAGCGTCTGCACCAGAGCCACCAGCTCCCAGCAAGGATTTACGGGCTAGCAGCGAAGCTGCAGTCCCGGCTGATTGGGGGCGAGCAGCTCTAGAGCCAGCGCGTCCCCAAGGCTCCTTGGTCTCCTGACAGAAGGAGGACTCATGACCAAAAAAAAAAAAAAAACCCTCTCCGAAGCCTGTGGTAACTCTTGGAAAACTGGGTCATGGCTTTACAGCTGTTTATGCTTCACGTGGTGGTTTTAGACTGCATTTCAAAGGTTACGGGGTGTGCCAGAATACACGACAGCTTTTCAGCGTGGCCTTTGGAGATGAACTCTGGGTGCTGGGGAGATGGGGCTGGTGCTGGCGGGGGGCTGCTCAGCCGCTCCCGAGGTCCCGCACTGCTCCCCGGGATGGCTGGAGGAGGAGGACGCTCCTCCAGTATTCCCCTGTGGAGACATCATTACTTGTCTCATTTCTTCCATGGCTTCCTGAGCAGTTCCACCCACTCCCATCATGTGCTTACTGACTGCTGCATTCAGTGATTTAATCAGGCAATAGTACAGACATACTTCTCTGTGATACCACCCAATATTTACATGGTTCCTGCTGGGCACAGGGACCCTGGCACCAGACCTGTCCCGGTCAGCAGGGTGGACAGAAACCCCCCAGGAGGAGAGAAATGGCCTCGCTGCCCGCACAGTCCCAGCAGACCTTAACTCCACCTCCCCATCAGATTTTTGCTTGACAGAAACAAAGCCTCTGCTCTTGCATTCATGCAGAGAAATAAAAACAAGCAGCAAGCCACAGGTGGATGGGATGGAATCTGCCATGCAATTCCCCCTGCCCAGTCCAGCTGAGATCCCCAAAGCTTAACAAAGTGAGCTTCCAGTGAAGTGACAGCGAAGGTAATTAATGATCGAGGAGTAGAAAGAAATTCTCTGAGACACCTGCGTTGGGCAGGTGTCGCTGGCTATGACAAACTAAGAGTCATCCCTGCTTTTCCAAACGTCTCCTTAGGTGTTAGGAGGCTTTCCGTAAGGCAGGGGCAGCCGCCCTGCACAGCCGCTCCCCACCTATCCCCGTGTGTACGGGAGCAGCGTAGCAAGGGACGCGGGGAGCCTGTTTCTGGAGACGATGTGACAGACGCTGCCCGGGCCCATGTTTCTGGAGCCAGTGAGACAACAACGTCCAAGACAATATAGGGGGTGCGGTACAGACCATCGGGTCACGAAGCTTCTCCTGCAGCTTTATTTCTACCCTGCGCCGTTTTAAAGCCCACAGGCGGGAGTTCCTTTTCTGCACAGATCGAGTACCCCACAACGGCAGATTTCTGAGCTAAACGGAGAGCTGCATCCACTGGCATCCCTTTGCCTTTGCTTCCACACCTCCCTCAATCCCAGTGAATCCCCGGCCATTACACTGGGTCCAGCTCATGGTGCCCAGCGGTGCCTTCACATGGCTGCTGCGCACACGTGGGTGCCGCAGACACCGTTTAGGCTGATTCCCCTGATAGCAAAATCAAAAGCAAAAGGGTTTGTTTTATGGTATCGGTGCATCCCTTTAGTTATTGATTGGAGAGAGACTTCTAAAAGGCAAAGGGATGGAGGACCTGCAGGCTCTGAGTCCCTGCCGGGCAGGGCTGGAGACTTTGTGAGTCTTTGAAAGTCCCTTCCAAGGATGTCCCCTGGCACCTTACCTCCGTGGACTCCTCCTGTTCATTTATCACTAAGAACGCATCCTCGGTGGCCTGGCGCTTGGCATCTGCAATGGTCTGCTCCATCCGAGCCCTCTCGGAGGCAATCATCTCAAATGCCTTCTGCTCGGCCTCTGCCACGGCTTTCTGCACCTCCGACATGGCCTGGCGCTTCACCTCGTTCACGGCTTCTTCTGGAAGGAAAGAGCAGTTTCACCCACCCGCCCGAGGAGCAGGGTGAGCCGAGCGACATCAAGATGCAGCGGCGCGTTCCCTGCGGCTGGGACGCCTGCAGGTCACGGTCAGCACCAGCATCACGACCGCTCCTGGGCACGGCGAGGCCAGGCTCAGCCCCACAGGATCCCCACTGGCATCATGCAGAAGGAGCAAAGCCCTTTGGAAAACCCAAGCTGGGGGTGTTGGTAGCCAGATGTGCACATCCTGGGGCGTTCCTGCAGCTGGGCTTCTCCTCCTTCTGCAGAGCAAATCTGCAGCATCTGTGTTTATCTCAACTGATCCGGCAGAATTCCTCACCAAGGTTACTAGCAAACACTTACCAGCTTTTTTCCATATCTCTTCAGTGACGTAGCCCGTTCCTGACCTGCTGCTGAACTCCCGCAACGAATCTGTTGGAATAAGGGACATGGGGAACGGTTGGCAAAGCCTCGTCTCACCCAACTGCTGCTTAAGTGCCCAGTGGTACCTCGGTACATCGAGGGGCAGGGTCGAATTCACCAGCTAAAACTCAAAGCAGCGGATTCCTACAGTTAAAGCCATTCATCAAACGCTCAGATGATAAATTACAACACTTAATTAGTGCCTTGCATAATTTATGACACTATATAACCCATTTTCATCTCTCTCTATAACAACGGGCAGTGCTTACCAATATATGGCATCAAACATCTGCGCTGCCTGGCACCTTTGAGCACCAATCTAAACGACCAGCAGCTTGCATTAAACCCCACGCTTTCCACTCCCAGCGGCAATCCCGAGGCTTGAATTGGCGGACAAACTCCCGCAAGACCCTGCATGGCCCGAGGCGCGTACGCTGCCCAGCGCCCCCGAGCCTGCGAAGAGCCTGTGTGACAGACGGGGCCGAAACGCGGACTGCAGCCACACAGGGAAGCCTTTCAGAAGCCCTGGCTTGTGTCCTAACTGCAACCGTTTTTTTTAAGGCTTCAGAGAAACTTTCTGAAGGGTCAGAACAAAAACTGATCCGTGTCAAAGGCTGGCGGGAGAACCAAGGCACTCCAGGAAGGCGTGAGGCTATTTCAGCCTGCGGCACACCCGGGGATGCTCCTTGATGTTTCACTGCACCTTCCCACAACAGCAGTGGAGCTTGAAAATGAGCGCTAGGTCCCATGGGGGGACTAAAGCATCAACAATGTTCCCAATTTATGTAAAAAAAAAAAAAAATTAAATTGTATCACCTTTAACAAGGGGCTGTAAGTATATTAGTCATGATATACTTAAAGATAGAGGGGCTACAAGCTGGCTGTGCTCGCTGCATGCTGCTTGGCAGTTACGGCTGGAGCCACAGGCGCTCAGTTTCCGAGAAACTCAGCCTAATATATTCTATTTTGGTTCTCTCCGCTTGTGTACTTGTTATTGTTTTCCCAGGAAATATTCGTTCTTGCTGTCTGGGAACTATCAAAACTTGTTCAATTGCAGCTAAATCTGGTCTGGACTCCGATTTGGGTGGTTCTTTTTGACATGCAGGAGGATTCATTCTATTTTGTATACAAGCAAGTTGAAATAGAGTTTAGATTTTTAGTTTGACATTTATTGTTGTTAGAAAACATTGATTTTTTATTATCGAATGATCAGGGTTTTGGTTTTTGGTTTTTTTTTTTCAGCATTTGATTTGCAGCATACTTGTTTCGATGGGAATTAGAATTGCATCCAAATGCATAAAATCAGCATTTTAGACTGGTTTCTTGTACAGGGTCAAACCCCCTGCATTACTGGAGGGGAAAACCAGTCTGCTTTAGTAAAGCAAAGTTGACTCATGATACAAAAATAGAATGAATAACTCAGGTGGAAGCTTGTACACTTACAGCAGTCTTCAGTATTTTTAGGATTAGTAGACCTTGGCATTTAAAATCCTTTCGGCAAGACAGACTGGGAGGGGAAGAGGGGTGGCACCAACCACCTCTCCTGCCTTTTCACCCTCTGGTTTCTCAGCTTTGAATGAACTTGGTGCGGTTGGATCAGGACAAGGAAGATGCTCCTCTCCCAGAACCAGCAGAAGGTGCTGCTGCCGCCCAAAGGTGCCTTCGCACACCAGCAAATGCTGCTGCCAGGAGCTCACCCGGGAGCTTCCACGTGTCCAATGACTTCTCTCTCTTCAAAGCCTTGAGAACAATTGGGGCTCTGCTTAACACTGCCTAAGTACTCAATTTATATTATAATTTGAATATATTATCATTGCTTTGTGCCTAATACAGCTTGGTCGCAATTAGACGCCTACTTAAAAGGGTCCTGGCACAGCACGCCCGCCCCCCACTTACCGCTGCCGATGGAGTCGGAGCTGCTGGGGCTGTGCTGCCTGGAGATGAGCTCGCTGCCCGCCTTCCGTGGCTCGGCCGTCTCGCTGCACCGCCTCTTCCAGTAGTTGAGCTCTTCCCGATCGGCCTCCTGACAGCGCCGCAGCACGGCCATCGAGCGCCGGGTTTTCTCCACCATCTCCATGATGCAGTTCAGTGCCTGCAGGGAGGAACGTGCTCATGAGGTCATCTCCCAAATTTCTCATTGGAGTTACCACAGGGAACATCCCAGGAAGAGGAAGAAGCACGAGGTCATTTCACGGGAACAGGCTCCGAGCACAGCGTTTCAGATGATGCAGTATTCAAACATGCGGGTGAGACTGGGTGCCGTACCCACGTGTGCAGCAGCGATGCTGAGCAGCTGGGAAGGAGGTGATCACACCTGCACCATGGCCACCGAAGGAGGTTTAGGGCCATGCCTCTAAAGGTGGAGGTGAAAAAACCCCCACTTTCCTACAGGAATAGGGTGTCCATGCAAGGGCTGACTGTGATCCTGGTGCCAGCTCTCCATAGCCACATCCCAGCTCACAAATATTCAGCTACAGGGCCTCTACTCCACACCTCCCCCTCTCCCCAAACATCAGCTTTAGAGCATAAGCAAGCATGGGGTCTCTCTTCTGCATCTGTGATCAAAATTGAATTTCAATCCCATCTCTTTGGGGGAAACACTCCAGTGAAGCACGTGGATGAGCAGCCTTGCTCAGAGGGAATAAGAGACTGCAGAAAGTCTGCCCCAAGTACCACGTCTTGCTGTTGGCACCTAGCTGAGGCCCAGAAAATGCTGGCAGCCCAGGAAAAAAGAAGTCTTTAAAAAATGATGATGGGTTTACTTATTCTATAAACTCCGCATCCTTGCTGCACATAGCACACGTGCACGCTTCTTGGCACAGTGATGGCCTGGACTACTGCAGAAAAGACCCGTGTGGGGACAGGTTGGCTTTGGTTGCTCAGCCAGCCAGGGCAACACATGGCCATGCTCTGCAGGAGAAGCTCCCCAGCTCCAGACACTTCATCCAGAGCAATTTTGGCTTCCGCTGACCATGGGCAGAGAAAACCTGCCAGGAAAGTGCTACTGCTCCTATCTGCCTTCCTCACCAGCCACCTTCTTGTGGTGGCTTCTTCCTCTACAAGCCACTAGGAAAGCTCAGATATGGTATCAACAACAAGAAAATAACGAACTCAAGCACGCAGAGCACTGGGTTGCTGTGTCCCACATAGCTTCCCACACCTCCTATCACTCCTTACGTGATCGAGATGCTTCCACTCGTCAGCCCACTCTCTCTCCGTTAAGCGGTGGTCCACCAGCTCGTCCTGGTATCCTCCATTCAAACCTGCAACAAACCACAGCCAAAGGAGAGGTTAGAGGGACCGAGCGCTTTCAGTGCTGGAGAGGGAAGGTGCCCCCGAGGGAATAATAAAGAGATGTATTTCCAGCTACATGTAGCTAGGGTTTTAAAACACATCTCAAGGAGGTGGCTCTACAGGGGCACTTCCTGTGCCGGTGCTTTTACCCTCGCCTGTGTCGCTGTCTCAGAAGTGCTACGACCCACTGACAGGTCTGGATCTGACCTGCTTGGGGAGCTGGCTGCCTTATTATAAACCCAGGGGAGCTAAGAGCTTGTGATTCCAGCTGCCCTGGTGGAACCCAGCGTGCACCTCCCACGCACCCCGGGGAGACACGGGGCGGGGGGTCAGGCTCTGCTCTCCTGCTCCAGCGATCTCAGAAAAGTTAATTCTATTTCCCTGCTCTCCATTCTCGCCTGCTGGGTTGGCGATACTCAGCTCACACCCCAGGCCCTTCCTCCTCATCCTTGTTGGCTCCAGCCTTTACATGTATATAGGGAAATGCAAATTCTCAATCTTCCCGTTTTTAACCTCCCAAGGTCAGTTGTTTTCTCTGAATTCCCTGCAAAAACTCTGCTGCTGAGGACATGCCCAGCATTACGCAGCTTTGGGTGCCAGCAGGGACCAATGCCAAAGCTCAACTGCTGGACCTCACAGCTCCTATGACTAGGAGCCCTCCAGGCTTTCTCACCAAGACTGCCGTGCCTGTCCCGAATCTCTCTGTGCTCCAACATCTTGTTGGGGTCCCTGTAGAGGTGGGAGGTTGCGATATCTTCCAAGGTGTAGTGCTGGAGGGGCGGCGGGGTGGGGTGGAACTGCCCCCCAGGGTTCATCAGGGGGATTGTCAGGGCAGGGCTGTGCCGGGGCGCGGGGCTGATGGTGCACACCCTCTTGGCTGGAGGCTCCGTCGGCAGCGGCTCCCTCTCAAAGCTGCTGTCTTCCCTTCTGCAACCACACCAGCAGAAGAGAGGCGTTCGTTAGCACCACATAAACATCCTCGGAAAGGGAAAGATGCAGATTTTGAATCAGCGGAGTTTGGGCAGTGATGATTTTACTGCAGGGTAAAGGCAGGGAGCTAAACCAAACGTGCTCAACTTGTGAACAAATCCACAAAATGACCCCATCGAAGAAAAAGTTCAAGAAGCCCGAGTGTTGGGATTCACCTTTCTGAGCATGACCGAATTAAAATTTCACGGTTTTTATAAATTTGAGGCATGCTCCACATAATTACGTAACAACTTTTAACTTGGAATAAAAAAAGTGGTGAAAATGAACTGCATCCTTCCCAGCCCTGCCAGTGCCTCCGCTCGCCACTTGGGGAGGCGGGGAACTGCCCAGCTCTCCAGCCCAGGCTTTTCAGTGCTACCCAACAAGTCCTGCTGGGACAGAACCCGCCTGAAAGGGGATCCCAACCTGAATTCACAGTGCAGGAGGAGCAACCATCGGTGTCTTATTAACAGCCAGAATAGTTGTTGGGAGTGATAAGATCCTTCGGTTTAGCCCCGGATGCTGCTTGAAGCTTTGACAGCAGCAAAGTTGAAACAAGAGTCACAACCTCAAGACCCCGGCAGAGTGACAAAAGCTGTTTTTACCTGTCTGGACTGTGCCTCTTCCCATTCCCGTTCACCTCGATCAGCAGCTCGGAGGAGTCAGCGGGGGATGTGGTGTTTGTGTTCAGCAGGATGTGCTCGTGCTGCGCCAGGTACTGGGAGGGCGTCTGCTTGGCCGCCCGGGCGCAGTGCAGCAGCTCTCTCTGCAGCAGCGGCAGGTTGGCCTGGGAAGCAAGCGTGGGGCTGGGTTACGCGGGCTGCAGGCAGCAGCTCCCGGCCGCTCCCAGCAGGTTTGCTCTGCAGACAGAATACCTCAGAGCAGAAACACCCACAGCCTGCGGCCCCCGCTCAGGATCCTCCAGCTCCCGGTGTCTGCACTGTCAGATTTACCTGTATTTCCTCAAGAGCTGAGGATGGCCTGACATCGGTGCACCCAAAAAACAAGTGTCATGGGAAGCGGTCTGTGCTTCCAGCATCTAACCACCCCAGACATGCTCCATACGCCAACACCTCAAATACTCTAAGATCTGAACATTCACAAATAAGATTATAGGATCAGAAGCTGCCGAATGGAGCTTGGTTTGTCTCCTTTATCCCTAACATACAAGCAGACATATGTGGCACTCGCGAAAACGTTAGCTTTCCGCAAGCCAGTCCCACGTGGCCACTGCTACGGTCTGTGCAGTCTGTCTTGGACTTTAACAGAATTGCTGTAGTGCTCGAAACGAGAGCTTTCCCAGCAATGTCACGCTGCCAAGCAGCACAGACCGGCACACGGAGCGTCGGCAGGCCCCACCAGCTCCCTGTCACCTTCAGGAAGGGGATCACAAACGGCCGGAGGGGGAAGTTTGTCGCCTCTTGCAGCTTGCAGTGAAACTCCTCAATTGTCACCGTTGAGTTCTGAGAAAAGAAATTAAGAATCAAAATGACAATTTGTTCTTATTTTTAGACATGTGGGAAACAGCTCCAAATGAACAGAACTGGAAGGGAGACTGCATCTGCCACCACAGGACTGACAATGTTTGTATTGGATCCTGCCTAACGCAGCCAGAAAGACCCAGGCCAATGCAGCAGAAATGCTGCACTAGGCAGGGGGCGAATGCTGTGCACGGCCGGGTGATGCCTGGCCCAGCATCCCCCCAGCTCTGGGGCCGGGAGGCAGAGATGGGCTCTGGGAGGCAGCAGGGCCCAGCTGGCACCTCCTGCACCCTGGCTGGGTGGCCTGGGGCTGCAGGGAGACAGACAGCGATTCCAGCTGCTCAGAGCTGCACACCTTCCTCTCCTCCTTAGAATCACAGAATTGTCTAAGTTGGAAAAGACCTTTAAGATCATCAAGTCCAACCGTTCCCCTAACCCTGCCATCCCACCACTAAACCCTGGCCCTAAGCACCTCATCTGCCTGGCTTTTAAATACCCCCAGGGGTGGGGACTCAACCCCTGCCCTGGGCAGCCCCTTCCAGTGCCTGACAGCCCTCACAGGGAAGGAATTTTTCCCAATGTCCAACCTAAACCTGCCCTGGCACAACTTGAGGCCATTTCCCCTCATCCCATCGCCCGTTCCCTGGGAGAAGAGACCAACACCCACCTCACTGCAACCTCCTGTAGTTGTAGTTGTAGAGGGATAAGGTCTCTCCTCAGCCTCCCTTTCAGCACACCTCGTCTAACCTATCCACCATCCACAGGTCTCCATCAGCCTGCTGCTCACCCCACCGGCACTGTCCTCCCTGCCCAGCCTTGCCTCCCCTGTGGCTGTTGGAAGAGCAGCATTTGATAACCTGCACGTACAAAGTTCATCCCTGCAGCGGTGAGGACAACAGTCAGAGGAACCCGGACAACTCATAATTTCCTTGGAAATATGTATGCCTGCCTTCTTCAGCAGCATTTTGCATCCAGTGCTCAAGCACTGCAAAAGCCCCCGAGGCCATGGACAGACTCGCATTCATTCTGCCCACGCCAACCTTGGAAGCAGAAATACTCCAGGCTGCGGCAGTCTCGCTACCTTCGCTGCATGCTGAGCCTCAAAAGAATTGTGCCAAAAAGCAGAGATCAGCTCGGGAGCAGCGCTGGCTGCCACAGGGGACCGCAGGTGGTGTGGTGCTGTGCTCTAGGGTCCTCAGTCCAAGGCCTGGGCTTGCACGGCATTTCTACCAGTTTGTATACCTGCAAATATTAGATGCAATTCCGTAGCAAGATCTGCCTGTTTGGTTTTTCAAGGGTGTTTTCAGCTGTCCATAGCTGCTAAAGGGCACCAGGGCAGACACGCACCATTTGCACATGCATGCACTGCCACCAATCCCAGCTCTTGCAAATCCGAGCGTGGGAATGCAGAAGAAGGGCAAAAGGTGCATGAAAGTTATTTACCAAGCCCTCTCCTGCAGCTGCACATTCAGACTGTCACAGACATGAATATGACTGGAAGTATCAATGCCTTTGGTAATGCAAACATCACACAAAGCAGCAGCAGCACCACACCAGAAGCCCAGGCCTCCTATTCTGCAATGGCAGCCTTCCCATCCTCCGCAGACCTTGGCAATAGTTAACTTTGCTGTGCCAGCAGGCTTGTTTTAAGATATGCAGGAGCAGCCCATACGGAGGAAAAAAGCCCATTAAATACATCACTGTGTATCGATAAATGAAATCTTTGAAGTGTCATGATATTCTCTACGTGCTCCGGAGCGGAGAAGGACTACCAGCTTTCCAGAGCGAGTCCCCACCAGTGACAGGACCCTGCTTTTTCCATTACACCTGGCTGCCTGGCTGAGCAAAGCAGCGTTGAGTTTGAGCACCCTGAAGTCAGGACAGCACTAACAAAGCAGTGGCTGGAGCTGGCATTTCTTTGTATGGAAGCAGATCAGAGGCAAACTGATCCACAGTCAGGGTCAGGCAATCATAAATCTGCACAGGCAAGGAAACCCTTCCCTAGTACAGAACTACAGGCTCCTCTGAATTGTGTGAGAAGTTTCATTTCTGAGAGGAAACGGGGAAGCCCAGCATAGCTCATGGCTTCCAGCGAGCCCACTGCACCAGACCTGTGGCCTTTATAGAAAAGCTTGGTCCAAATCCTTTCTTTAAGTTTAGCTGCTCACAAGTTCATGTGAGCTCACAAAGCCACTGGATGAACAGCTTTTTGAAACCCACCAAAGACAAGAAAAAAAGAAGTCAGCAAGTTTCCCAGAAAGCATAAACATTACAGAGTCTGGCTCAGTCAACAGCTCTGCTTGTAAAGACGCAAACAGATAAAATTGCGTAACATGGGCACATGCTGGCTGCCAGGATCCCATCGCCAAAATGGTGTGGCAAAAGCAAGGTGCCCCGGGCTGGCGTGCGGCACTTACCACTAACGCCAGGACGAGGGTCCGGACCTTCTCCCCGATCTCTGGGGAAATGTCGTTGCCAAACTGCTGCAGGGTGGTGAGGAAGCGCTTCAGCTTGCTGAGCTGCCGGGCGCCGCATGTGGCCGGGAGCTGCTGGTTTGTCAGTGAGGAGGAGGAGGAGGAGGAAGGACCATTGCTAAACCTCTGGGGTGGGGATGGTGCCCCGTTCAGCGTCGGGGGGGAATGGTTTATTCCGTTGGGCACTGCAAATGGGAGACAGAAGCGATACTGAGCATCAGATGGGCACATCACAATGGTCCGGTGTTTAAGAGGATCCATCTTCCACCCAAGAGCCTGCTGCTGCTGGTTAATCGCTGCTAGCAAACCAGGCAAGAACCAGAAAAGGGGCTATGGCCAGAGCAGAGCCCACCCGCCATGCCAGAGGGCACCCAGCAGTGGAGCTCATCACCAGCAACGTGCGTGCCTTCTCCTCAACCTTCTCCCAAGCTCGTGGGGATGCTCTGCAGCCCCCAGCACGTGGGAACCACGCGCCCAGCCAAGGCATCGGCAGTTTTCTTTCTGGTGTTGCTCAGGTGTGATTTACAACACAGCCGGTGACTTTCCCAGCATTTCTCTCCTCCTCTCAGTGACCTTCATAGCCAGGGCCATCAGAGACCAACAGAATTAGGGCTCAGCAGAGCAGGCACACCTCTACTTGCACTTGAGGCAGCCCAGGGGGGGACATGGGCATAAAGCCGCCGCTGCGGCAGACTGAGCTGTGCCATATGCTTGGCTCGAGGAACTAACGTGCTTTAGCGCAAAGTTTACAGCCCTCCGCAAGAATTACCGATCAGCGTTTTCCGGCCTGTGTCAGGCAGAAAATGACACCAGACAATCCAAGGAACCCTTCCCAGGCCCATCGTTTACAGTAAGTCACCAGTGCTCATTACAGCCAGGGTCCCACTAGCAGACAGTGCAGCTCAGGTGCCTCCACCTCTCCCTGAGGAGGGCTGACAGTGTCCTGCCCCGCTGTGCCTGCCCGCCGTACCTCCCCGGGGGCTCACAGGGAATTTCGCAAACACGGTTGTTTTTTCCAACCTGGTCCCATCTGCAACTTTGCCTCCTGTAAGCGATGAGCATGTCGAAACAGACTGAAAGCTGGAAGTTTGGGAACTCGGCAAGGGATTAGAATAAATTGTTGACATCCCTGCGCTGCTGTTGTGCAATCTAGAGCCCTGCCTGAAGAGCAGCTGTGCACTGGGGCCCCAACTCAGTATAAACCCAGAATTTTAGAGGTGAAAAGTACATCATTGTAAAAATAGTTTTAGCTGATCCACTGGGTTATCCTTGAAAGCCCAGCCCTGCATCCCTTATGGATGCAAGCACTGAAGAGAAGGCCACAAGCTACCAAACCCATTTCAAACGATGGTGTTCAGAGGAGAAGCACTGAAGCCATGCAGCAGAGCTGCCCCTTGCACGTGGGGCAGAAGGTGCAGGCAGTGACGGAGCAGCAAATTGCAAAAAAAAAAAAAAAAAAAAAAAAAAAAAAGCCATAATTTCCACTGCAGCTTAACGAGAACCGTAGCAAATCTTCATGACCCCAGAGTGGGGTTTTCAGAGAAGGCGGCAGGAGGTACTTGAACAGTTAAACCGCCCTGGGGCACGCCAGGCTGGAAAGGCTCCACGCACCTGGACCTTCGTGGTGAGCACAGGAGGGAACCTCCTGTGAGAAGATTAACCAGAGTCAGTTAAGATGCAAGGGAAAGATAAGGCTAAAGAGACCATCAAAGGTGGTTCCTGCTAACCAGGGGGTGACGGGCTCTTCGGGGGCATAACAAAGACATGTCCTTTCATAGACAGAGAGATGATGAAATGGAGGTGAAGATCAGGACTGAGAGGATGGAGGTGCAAAGGCAAAGTGAGATCATGCCTTTTGTTATGGAGCAACGCAACCTGAAAAACTCCTGTCCACACCGGCTTCCCCCAAGCAGCAAAAGGAACGGAGATGTCCTGCAGAGGTGGCACGTACCTGCGGGACTAGCTACCACGGAGTACTAGCAAACACAGAGCTACATGAAAGGCAAAGCTTCTGGCAATTACTCGTAAAAAGCATTTATTTCACAATCAAAGTGTTATGAATAGGGAGGAAAGCCACCCCGGGAAGCTCTTTTCAAACAGCCAAGGACTGTGTAGCTCTGTGCTCCCCGCTGCCTGTGACCAAGGCGCTTTACCCCCTTCTCTATTTTGCTTCCTCTTCTTCTTTCAAATGAAAGACGAGGGAGAGCAATGGGCTCTATTTATACCTCGGGAGAAGTAGGGGCTGTGCGACCCACCCAGGGGCCAGGGGACTGCAGGGGACCCTAGGGAGAGGCTGCCAAGGCTGGGAGAGGCGGATGCTGATGGACTGGGGTGATGCCATGGAAGCAGAGCGAGCTGGGTCAGGCTGGGGCTGCCGTTAAGACACAGCCCCTGTAACCGCCCTCTGCGTTTTCAGGCTTACCCTGCCTGACCCTCCTGCAACCGGCATTACCGCAGGGCGGCTGGCAGTTATCTGATCCTGTGCATCGCCAGGATCTGCTCCGCCACAGACCACAGAGCTGGGCTGGGACCTCTATTTCCAGGTGAGAAGACAGCGCTGAAGCAAATGAGGTGGCGTACCGAGACCAGTGGGGTTACTGGTTTGGGGAGAAGAGGATGCTAAATTCCCGGGAACACAAGAGTCATCATCTAGGGCTACTCTTAAATTCTGCCTTAGGTCCTCAATAGTCTTTCGCTGCTTCTCCAACCCTTTTGTTAGTGATCTGCAGGCAGACATGTCCTTCCTTCAGCATGCTCCTCCTCGCCTCCCCAAGCTTTTACAGTGCAGGACACACACCCGCTGACTCTGACCAAGACCCTCTGGTGCAACTGAGAAGTAAAAAAAACAGGAATGAACTTCACCACAGGTTGCATCACTCATCTATCTTGAAAGAGGCAATTAAGTCATCTGCAATCAGCAGACTCCGTCTCCTTGGCCTTTAACAGTGTGCCAAGCAACCTCATTGGAAAAATTAATTTCTGTCACTTTGCTAATGGTCTTTTTCTGCCTGAGCAAAAGGAGAGCCTTTAAAAACCCCTCAGCGCATAAAGATGGGGACAACGTGTCTGGAGGGATAACCCGGCAATTAGTGCTATTGCCAGCATCAGGCAATGCATTAGTGTGTGTCCTGAAAGAGGCTGGATCGTCAATCTCCAAAATCCACCGCCAGCGTGAAACTGTGAGATATCCCAGACAGCATCATGGACAGCAAAGCAATGCAGAACCAGCTAGGGAGGCGCTCAGCATGGAGGAAAAGAGGTGAGGAGAACCTGGAAAATATGGACATGCCATGCGTGGGGGTCAGATAACTCCGTGCCCAACAGTAAAGCAGCTTTGCTCTGGAATAATGCTCTTTAAAAGACATGTTTAAATGTTGGCTAAGGGAGAAAATAAAAAGACTCTTTCTCGGCTGTAAGAAAAGGCTGCACGTCCATCCCGTTCACGGACTCACCTCTGAGCAACGCCCTGCTAGGAGCAGCGGGTGCGAGGCTGCGCTATGGCTGGGCAGGACCAGGACTGATTGTGGCTTAATAGGAAAGATTATAAAAGAGAAGATGGAGAAAAGAGAATCTGGATGGACAGCAAGGAATTTCCGAGGCTGGGAAATTAAAAAAAAAGGAAAACTTTCTAATCTCAGCTGCAGAAACGCTGTCTGCAAAGAGAGATACAGCAGAGTGGGAATTAATGTCTCCAAAAGATATAGTGAAAAGCCCAGCTCTTGGCTTGTTTGAAGCCAACCTGATAAAAGACTTCAATTTCTTAAGGAGTTTATGGTGGAAATCAAGGCTGCACCTGCAAAAGGAAAGGACTCGAAGCAGCACCAGGAGCAAGGTAGGAGCAGGCAGGGGGGGATTACAGACACTATTATATGTCCTGCATATGTAGCAGAACAGCAGGAAAGCCCCAGTCCCCCCTCCCTTACAGCGGTGCAGCATGCCTAATGCCCGCCGCCCTGGCCAAGGGCTGAGACACCCTTGGTGACTTCTACAAGCAGAGCCTTTTCTCCTGGCTAGAGCTGGTCCCTGGGAAAAGCAGCGTTACTGGGGTCTTACGTGCAGTCGGGGTGAAGGACACCGGCCGGGGGCCACCGGGGTTCACGGGGGGCAGTGGCGGCATGTTGGGAGGAGAGGACCTGGACTGTATCTTCACTTCCACGGGCGATCCGGGCATCACTGGCACCCTCTTCTCACCAGCAACTGTACAAAGAGAAGGTGGTAATGCTTAGCGACAGTCACGGATGAGCATTTCCCCGCCCAGCCCACGAAGTACAATTGCAAGGGTGAAGACGAGAGGTGGTGAGGGGAAGTCACGCAAGGCTCCCACGCTGCTCTGCACAGCCCCAAGCCACCGCAGGGAAGAGGCAAGGGTACGGCCCCGAGCTGGGGGACGGGCACCCAGAGTGCAGCGCGTGTCCCGAGATGCTGCCAGGCAGGCTCGGGATGCCCCTGTTCACCATCCCCGTCTCTTGACCATATCTCCTCACCCCTCATGTCTGAAGATACTTCCTCAAAGTATTTCTGCCTGTTTGCTTTGCTTTCCCCCCATTTAAGATCCCCTCCATAGTCCCCAGGCATGCCCGCACGCACCTTGCCAGCATGGGGTGCCGAGGTTTCACCTCCAGCCCTGCTCCCCAGCAAGCTAAAATCTGCTCTGAAGCAGCCACTTTGGCAAACAGCTCTCTGACCAGCTTTGCATGTTTGCTTTTTAAAAAAAAAACAAAACCAACCCAAAAACCCCCCCAAACCCAACTCAAAATTCAATGATCCACACCAGCATGCATGCGCTCTGTGTCCACGCTGCCTGGCCCTGAGGTGGCCTCTCCGGAATAACCACAACCTCTCTCGGAGTCATGCAACAGGCAACCCGGCTTTTGGGTGGGTGCCAGCCTGGTGCGCAGGGAGCACTGGTGCAGCTGTGGCAGCAAGCGACCGAAATGGTGACAGGGTTGTAAAGAGGAGCTGACATCGGCTATTCACACCCGCCCTCCAGCCTGAGGTCTCCAGTGTCTAATACATCGCCAGCTGACACTGCGGCTTCTTTTTCAGCCTCTGAGGGTCCCTCCTGGGGACCCAGGCTCTGGTGGGTCATCCCAGCTCAGCCAAACAGTGTGGCCATACTCCTGGCTCCAGTGGCAAAAATCAGCCTCCTTAGGCATCCTTGGGGAGAAACGGAGGAAATATATGCTTATACAAGCCTTGGGGGTTTGGGGGATTTTTTTTCAGGGGGTTGTTTTTGGTTTTTAAATCCAAACAGCTCAGCAGACAGAACTGCAGCTCCCATGGGAGCCAACCCCACCCCAGGGGTGCTCCACATCGCGCTGCCAGCAGCTCCAGCGCCCAGCCAGCTGCGGAGCTCAGGAGCTCACAACCCTGGACGATGCGACACAAGGCGAATCACCCCTCCAAGAACGTGGTCACTGCTCCCTGCCCCTCAAGCCGCCGCTCACCTTGTTCGATTAGCTCGCTAACGAGTTGTGACCGCGCTCCGGCACGTCCCTGCACAGGAACACCAACGGGTCCCCCGTGCACCCACCTGCACCCCGGCTCGGGGGGCAAGGGAGGGGCAGACACTCATCTTGCACCTCTCGCCGGTGCGTGCAAGCTGAGCTTCAGACCAGTGAACTTTCTCTGGCAGTTTTTGGCTGTTGGCAAGTGGAAAAGTCTGCTGGAGCTTGAGGGCAGCAGCCAAGCGCGCCGCTTCGGACATGGCAGCTCACACACAAGCGAGGTGGCCAAAGGGGGCTCCCAGTGCACCCCTTTGAAGGGGGCACAGCTACAATCTGACACATGCACAGGGGCTTGGTGCCACCCAGGATCAGTCCTGATGCCTCTTTAAGCCACAGAGGAAAGGTATTAAAGCGCATGCTGTAATCTAATCAAATTGGATGACCATCTGATTTATAATCTACAGTTTTTACAAATACCTATCAGCTGTAAGAAATTCAGCTTTCAAGTTCCAGCAAAGCGCCTGAATGCCATATTCCTGTAAAGCAGGGAAGCACTGAAGAGATGGCAAAGTTTTGCAACCAAATACAACCACAGAACCTGCTACTTCGCAA